>JAQZBX010086587.1:0-12980 GCA_029593785.1 Cabassous unicinctus | reverse complement strand
TTTCTTATTTTGTGTATTTACATCTGCTCTCTTTTTTTCTTTGTTAGACTTGCTAAGGGATTGTGAATTTTATTGATCTTCTGGAAGAACCAGAGTTTGGTTTTGTTTATTTTTTTCTAGTGGTGTCCTATTTTCCATTTCATTTAGTACTGCCTTAATCTTTGTTCTTTCCTTCTTTCTATTTCCTTTAGGGTTACTTTGTTGTTATTTTTCCAATTTCCCCAGGTGTACAATTAGGTCCTCACTTTTAGATCTTTCTTCTTTTTTTATATATGCAGTTATGGCTATGAATTTCCCTCTCAGTACAGCTTTTGCTTCATCCCATATGTTTTGATATGTTGTGTTGTCATTTTCATTCATTTCAAGGTAGTTACTGATTTCTTTTTACATTTCCTCTTTGATCCACTGTTTGTCTAAGAGTATGTTGTTTAACTTCCATATCTTTGTGCCTAATCTTGTTCTCTGGCCCTTACTGAATTTCAGTTTCATTCCATTTGGTCAGAGTAACTGCTTTGTATAATCTCAAACTTGCTGAATTCATTGAGATTTTTTCTGTGGCCTAGCATGTGGTCTATTTTGAAGTATGATCCATGAGCACTTGAGAATAATGTATGTCCCACTGTATTTCGGTGTAGTGTTCTGTATATGTCTATTAGATCCAGATCCTCTAATGTGTTAACAAAAGTCTTTGTTTCTTTATTGATTCTTTGTTGAGACATTCTGTCTATTGGTGGTAATGGTGTATTAAAGTCCCCCACTATAATTGTAGAGGCATCTATTTCTACACATAGTTTTCCCAGTGTTTGCCTCATGTATTTTGAGGTGCCACTGTTCGGTGCGTAAATGTTTATGAATGATCTTTCTTCTTGAAGGGTTACCCATTTCACTGTCCATCTTTGTCTCTTACAATAATTTTGCATTTAAGGCCTATTTTTTCTGATATTAGTATAGCTAATACCTTCCTTTTTTTGTTTATTGTTTGCTTGTACGATTTTTTTTCCAGCCATTCACTTTAAGCCTCCTTGAATTCCTGGGTCTAGGGTGGGTTTCTTGTGGACAACATGTAGATGGGTCATATTTCCTAATCTGTTCAGCCAATCTTTGTCTCTTGACTGGTGAGTTTAATCCATAAACATTCAGTGTTGTATTTCTCAAGAAATTACTTACATTACCCATATTTTCTTTGGGTTTATGTATGTCATATGTTGTTTCTATTTCTCTTTTTGACTTTTTGGTTGTTCTTACACTCTCCTCCAGCTCTCTCTCTCTCCTGTTTTTTCCTTTCAATGGCAGAACTCCCTTTAGCATTTCTTGAAGGGCCAGTTTCTTATTGGCATATTGTCTTAATTTTTGTTTAACTGTGAATATTTTTAACTCTCAATCATTTTTGAATGTCTGCGTACCTGGATACAGAATTCTTGTCTGGAAGCATTTTATTTTAATACATTAACTATGTCATACCACTGGCTTCTTGACTCCATCGTTTCAGATGAGATAGCAGCACTTAATCTTATTGAGCTTCCATTGTATGCGGTGGCTCTCTTTTCTCTTGCTGCTTTCAGTATTTTCTCTTTGTCTTGAGCATTGGACAGTTTGACAAGTATATGTCTTAGAGTAGGTCTGTTGGGATTTATACTGTTTGGGATGCACTGCACTTCCTGGACTTTTAAATCTATCTCCTTCAATAGGGTTGGGAAGTTTTCAGCCATTACTTCCTCCAACACTCTTTCTGTCCCCTTTCACTTCTCTTCTCCCTCTGGGATGCTTATAATGAGTATGTTTGTGTGTTTTTGTATTGTGATTCAAATCCCTAAGTCCTTGCTTGATTTTTCCTATCTTTTTATTTATCTGTTCTACTCTCTGTTTGATTTCAGATGTACTGATTTCCACATCACTAATTCTTTCCTCCACCTGTTCAAATCTACTGTTATGTGCTTCCATTGTCTTTTTGACTTCTTGGATTGTGCCATTCATCACCACTATATCTGTTATCTTTTTATATAAGTTTATAATTTCTTCAGTATGTTTTCCCAGTGTCTTCTTAATATCTTTAATCTCTTCTTCACTTCATTAAGTTGGTCCATGATATTTGTTTTGACAGCTTTGATTTGTTTTTCAATGTTCTGCACCTATCTTGGTTTTTAGTTTTTTTTATTGGACTGAGCTATGCTTTCCTGTTTCTTAGTATGGTATATAAAGTTTTGTTCCCCTTGGTCATCCTTTTATCTTGATGGGTATATTCAGTTGATGAGTTTCTTTCTTTACTCTATGGTTTTATTTAATTCCCATTTGTGTGTGTGTTAAGTTTTCTCTTTGACACTTTTTTCTTCTTATTCTATGTCTTTGCTGTTGTCTATATTCCCTTGTAGGAAAAAATTAGGGCCAGAGAAAGTGAAAGAGATAAGAAATTTAAAATGATAATAATTGTTAGAAGAGGAACCATTTAAGAACTTGGAAACTGAATATTTAACTCATGTAAGCAGTGTAGAGTAATAGGAATAGAAAAGTTGAGTACCAACAAAGAAATGGGAAACCAAATAAAGAAAAATATATAGACTGAATAAAAGGCCAATATGATGAGGAGAGAGAGAAAGAGAAAAGAAAATACAAAAAGAAAAAATGTTAATAAAAGAAAGAAAACAGGATACATGCAGTAGAAATAAAAACCAGAAAAATTGGAGACTAAACAAATAGAGGTGGAATGTAAGAACAACAACAGAAGGTAGAAGCTAGAATGATGAGGGAAGGAAAAGTGATAGCCTTGGCATACAAAATCAGTATACACAGAAAAGGGGAAATCAAGGAAGAGGAAACACAGTAACCAATAATCAAGCCAGCAGCACCTTGAGGAATTTATCTCTTTGTCCAGCTCCCTCCAGATCGATGCCCTGAAGCCTCCTACTCTGTGGGTTCCCAAAATAGCTCACTTGGGCAGGATCTTGCCCCCACTCAGCTGTTTTTTGTGAGAGATATCTACCTATGTTCCTTTGAAAGAAAAAAAAAATAGGACCAGATAAAAGGAAAGAGATAGGAAGACAAAAAGGATAATATTAATTGTATTAGTAAAAGGCAGGAGAGCAAATGTACAAGACCTAGGGAATTGAAAAATTAACATGAGTAAGAAGCACAGAAGAATAAGATTAGAAATGTGGAATTGAAATGAAACAAGATACAGAATACAGAAACAAATATCTAGAATTAATTAAAATGCTGGAATGGTGAGAAGATGGGAATGGAAAACAGAGAAGAGAGAAAGAAAAAAGTAAAAAAGAGAAAGTATACAGAGAAAAGAGGAGAGAGGAAGAAGTACAAACAAGAAAAATTGGAGAACAAATAAAAGAGGTGGAATGAAAGATCAACAATGGAAAACAAAAGGTGTAAAGATGAAGCGTGAAAAGGAATAGTGTAGGTAGCAAAAATAAACAAGCAGAGAAAGAAAGGGAGAGGATACAAAACAAGTAAGAAAGAAGACAACAGTAATTTGGTTTTTTTTTTTAAAAAGGAGATAGAAGAACAAATAAACACAGAAAAATAGCCTTCTTTCTTAGACACCTAAGGATCTTCTCAGGTTGTTGGTTTTCCTCAATCACTCACCCTACAGCCTGCCCTCTGCAGGTTTTGAACTGGGTTTTACTGAGTAAAGTAAAGTAAATTAATAAAAAATGAACTTTTTTTTTTTTAATGAAAGATCCAATTAAAGCTAATAGAAAGGAAATGTCTGTATTTTCCACGTCATAATATTTCAGCTGGATGCCTGGTAACCTGGTGGATGTCTTCTCAAGGAATAGCCAGGAATCAAACCGGGGACCTCATATGTGATAGGCAGTAATTCTCCCATTGAGCTATTCTCAGTCCTTGGCTTGATTTGCCTTTCAGAAGGCTATCCACCCCTTTTCCCTAAGGCAGGTTAGATCCCCTGCAGTCAGCTGGAGTGGTGTTGATTGCTGCCTCTTTTTGACTCCTCTCTGATGTACTTCCTCTCTTGACCTAGGTGGCTGGGCATGACCACCAGCCTGGGATGATCCCCCTTCCTTCTACCTGTGGAGTCGGGGTCCTTTCCAATATTCAAGGGGGGCCCAGGTGACTAAATTCACTGCAAAAAAATTACTCTCCACTCTCCCATACCCCTCTTCCTCACAGGGAATCTGCCATCACACACCTGTTTGTATCATGGGGCCAGGGTCTCCACTTAGTCTGTCTACCCTGAGGACTGGGTATGTGTGCCCCTTCCAGTCATGAAGGTAAGCAACCTTTGATTATTCCTGGCTTCGCTATCTGTCCAGTACCCTCCTAGATGACTCAGAGCACTTCCTGTGGAGGTAGACATCTGCTTTACTCTCAGTTAGATATAATTTGCCAGGAGTTTTACCCTCCCTTAATATCTCAGGGATGGGAGAGAGGACCTCTTACCGGCAGCCAGGAAGTTTAATAACTCACGATTACTTGTTTTGGCTTCTTCTTGTCTCTGACTCTCACTCTTCTGAGAGTTGGTAAGCAGTGTCCTGGTTTGCTGTGTCTCAAAGCAGGTCCCCAAGTCAGCCTGTGGCTTTTCTTTGTTGGCTTAGTGAGAGCTAAAATTTATTTGTCTACCCCATCGGCCATGTTCCCACAATCTCAAGTAGGTTTTATGCCTGGTATGCAATGATGGTTCAAGATAAGAAAATCAGTTAATGCAATATACCAAATTAACAAAACACAGAGAAAAAAATCATGGTAATCTCAAGTGACACAAAAAGGCATTTAACAAAATCTACCATTGTTTCTTCATAAAAACACTTTGAAATATAGGAATAAGAGAAAAATTCCACAAGATGACTTAAGGCATATATAAAAAAGCAGAGCTAACATCATACTCAATGGTGAAAGACTGAAAGTTTTTAATCTAACATCTGGAACAAGACCCAGATGCCCACTGTTTCCACTGTTATTCAACGTTGTACTAGAATTTGTTAGTAAAGATCACCAGAAAACTTTTGCTGTTAACTAGTAAGACCAGAAAATCATGTTCACTATCTTACTTCAGATTTATATTGAGTCTCCAGCCATCTAATCTGCAGAGACAATTACACAGGATATCACCCTTGGAAATGAGATAGAATTTCAAAATTAAAATACTCGGTTAGGATGTATAATTGCTTCCTATGTCATAAATGGTTAGTGAAGGAATATCCAACAGACTCTTTTTGGAGTATGAATGTGGAAGTAAATAAAACCACTTCAATCAATAATCAAATAGAGAAATGAGACCTATAAAATATTTGGAATATGGCATAAACTTGGATTGGAGTATTGCTAATATATTTTAATATTATTAAAAACCTTCTGGCACACCAGACTACGAGCAAAGAGGATGACAGTAACAGCCCTTTAATTAATCAAATTCTAGACTGTGGTGCAAAAAAAGTAACAATAGCAACAAGAAATCACAATTCAAATACAATTGTTGACTAAATCACACAACCCCAAATATTGAAAGCCCAATACATCAAGAACCATGTTCATTTCCACCTTTAAATACTAAATATCTCAGGTTCTACTCTTGTAAACACAATTTCTGGAAATAGGTAAAGAGAGAAAGACTCACTGTCAGGATTAAAAGCAATCAACCAAAATCAGAGATGACACTGATGATGGATTTACCAGACAAAGACTTTGAAATAATTGTGATTATAATGTTAAAATATGTGGTGGAAAGATCTGACACATGCATGAACAAAATGGGTGTTAAAGCAGAAATATGGAAACAAAAAAAATTAAATAGAAATGCTACCAATATATTATATACGTATTTATAGGTACATGTATACATATATGTATTTATAGGTATATGTATTTATATGTACATATTTATACACACACAAAAAGAACAGGAATGATGGACCATAGAATTATCCAAACTAAGAGAAAGAAGGGAAGAGACAAAGGGAGAGAGGGAGGGAGGGAGGGAGGAAGGGAGGAAAATGAACAGAATAGATCATCAAGGACAATACAAATGTTTGACATAAAACTTTTTATAGTCTCAAAATCAGGAAAAAGAGGAAACTAGATGTGTCATATTGAAACTTCAAGATAGCCACAAGAGTGGTAAATATTACACACACAGTAAAAAGATAAGAATCAAAGCAGATTTCTCATCAGAAACCAGAAAAGCCATACAGCATTTTTTAAACTACTGAAAGGAACCATTGTTACCCAAAAACTGCATACCTGTTGAAATAATTGTTAAAAATATTGTGAAAATATTTTTTATCAAAAAGAAAATGAAAAAAGGACTCTCAGTAAAACAAAATTTGAGACAACGTGATATGCAATACAAGAATTATTATAAGTTCTTTGGACATAAGAATTGATAATACTAAAAATAAATCTGAATCAATATAAAAGTAAAAACATGAAAATATATCAAAATCAAGTTAAATACAGAAGGCATTTGACACAATTTTAATTATCCTAATACGTAACGGCTGGCACAGCTGGGCATTGAGGATGGGTGGAGGTGCGATATTCGGATTTCGGAGCAAAAGGTAGGTACTCAG
This sequence comes from Cabassous unicinctus, assembly GCA_029593785.1. Lineage (NCBI taxonomy): Eukaryota > Metazoa > Chordata > Mammalia > Cingulata > Chlamyphoridae > Cabassous > Cabassous unicinctus. Next base: position 6,444 of record JAQZBX010086587.1, on the reverse strand, counting down.
CCTGATGCATTCACACCCTGCATTCTTGGTTGGCAGAAGGATATCATTGAGTTTAGGAAGATCCTTGCATATATTGAACATGAAATAACAAGTGTAGTTAATATACGAAAAATAATTTGTTCTAGCAAGATAGAGCTAGTGAATGGATCATATGGTCAGTAAAATCAAAGGAATATTAAGCCTCCGATTCACTGAAAGAAGGAGCTTTATGAATTAATAATCAGAGATCTTGGATGGGCTGCCTTGATTAGGACACATGCGTGTGTACCATAATGCAGAAATCATCAGATAATCCCTAGCATATTCTAACTAGTTTTCTCCTTAATTTAATCTAAGAATCCAATAAACAATGTAAAGAGAACATGATGACAATCAGATTTTCACTTTAACATCTAATTTTTTTGGGAGGGGCAACTGATGCAGTTAATGTTGCATTTCTTATCTCTGTGGACACTGTCCCAAAGGTGCTGATTAATTTATTTTATTTTCTCTTTTGGCCAAAGTTAACTTCACTGTAGATTGATGAGTGGTTTGAATAGGATCACCAGGGACATTTTTGTCCTTTCACGCAGCTATTTCCTTGGCACCTGGGCAGACTAAAATAACAAAACACATGCCATTTTTATAATGACAATTTAGAGCAACCCTTTTCATTGCACAGAAGTCAGAACATCTGCACCTCCTAAGCCAGGGAGGTTTGCTAACATTCATTTGCAATTACTTTTCCATTGTTTCAGCTCCAGAATAGCAGGGAATATTTTCCATTGTTTAATGAGATAAGATCTCTGATCAGATCCCATTCTAGACTTGGTGAGGGTAAAAGTGGTGGGGGTCTCTGTCATAATGCGGCCAACGGTCACCTTGTGGACCACCTTGCGTTTGCAGGAACTCATACCTGGAAGAGCATGTGTGGCTGAAAACGATGCCTCAGTGAACTGAATATAGACATGGGCACACGGGTTTCTCAGACCAAAGAGACACCGTTGGGTTACATTCCCGTAATTGCTGGGAAATTACAAGAATGTAAGTATGAAATGCATGCCCTTCGGTGCCTGAAAGTTTGAGAACTAGAACTGTGGACTTGTAGAGAAGTGGTTCTTAAGTAAAGGTAGTGTGCTTAGATCTTTCTCCTAGAAATTCTGCACCCAAGTAGTACATTCATGCTCAGAGAGGACTTGAAAAGTTAATTCTGAATCTTCATTTGGTTCTAAATAATGTGGCATCTGAATATGAGTTTGATTCTTGAAAGGGCTCTTGGTAGAGATCAGAGTTATGGATAAGAGCAGCACTGTATACAAATGGAGAATGTGATCACATCTGTTGGATAATAAGAGAGACTAAAAAAGGATATTGAAAACTCTCACTTTTTCATAGAATCCTAAGGATGGAGGCAAGAACAAACTTCAAAGGGAAAGCCAACATTTCTAAACTGTTTAACACCTTGCTAAAGAGTTATTTAATTTATCCTAGCAGCTAGGCTGTCTCAATTCTCAAAGAATCCATTATAAGTAAAGCCATATAAATTAGGTTATACTATATAGGATTTGGAGTCTTTGAAGTTAGCAATTATTTTACTGGTGATTATGGTCAAATTAAAATACAAAAAGATGTTCAATAAGTAGGTGTTTTTTGTGAATTTAAAATATTTTGTGGTCAAAGAAATATGATAATGGAAAATTGGTAGTGAAATATGAGATTTACAAATAGCCAATAAGTATGTAAAACAAAGTGTTTTATCACACTTATGAGAAAAATACAAATTAAACAAATATCAGTTAATACTATCTTATTATCAAAAATTATCTAAATTAATACCCAAAATAACAAAACCAAAATATGCAGAGTTTAGAGAAAAAAAATCTCAGAACCTGATGAGAGTGTACACTCAGATACAATTTGTAAATATCTAGTTCACCAATAAGTGTGAAAAGCATGCTGATTCAGTATTTCTTTTTTGGCCAGTTCTTAAATGTGATATATAATTCATGGCTATTAAAAATTTATGTACAAGTGTGTTCACTAAATGATTATCATATAATAAATGAAAAAAACATAAATTTCCAATATTAGAACTATTCATTTTTCAATTTTCTTTTTTGCATAATGGAATATAGTGAACAAGTAAAATTATGTTTTGAAGGATATTTATTGACATGAGGAAAAACATTATAACTGATTAAAATCAAATGAATAAGTGTGATGTTAAGTGAGGAAAGCACATTAAATGGTATTTACAATCTAATGTTAATTTTATAAAATGTAAATACTGTCTGTGCATCATTTTAAATGCATAAACAAGCTGAAAATAAATACACAATGTTAATAGCAGTGGACTCTCTGTGATAACATTTTAACAGGTTTATTTTTTGTTATACTCTTTGGTGGTTTCTAAATGACTGCAGTAAATGAATATATGCTAATCTTATGGAGTATTAAGATAATGTTATTGTTAAACAGAAAAATGATTAATACTAGCTCCCCATAACTTAAAATTATCCTAGATACTAGAAGGTAAATGGTCAGTCTACATAGACTGAAATTCCGTAGTGAATATAATTTATTTATACTAATGATTTTCCTCTTTACCAGTCATTCAAACAATGATGCAAGCTATTTGTAAATTTCAATCCAATTTCTTCCTAATAATTAAGGACACATGATGTTATTTCTTAAGACATACAAAAAAGACAGAATAATTTAGGAGACTGTGCTAACAACACAGCCAATGAAAACTTGGCAGACCAAGATTATATGGAGTCAGTCTGTTGCCAGGATGAAGGCATTGGTTTACTGAAGGCAAAACTTATGAAAATAGATGGAAATGAAGAGAAGAAAATTAGAGGATATAAGTGGAAAGGTGTGTGGCTACCAGAAAACACTGACTTGTAGTCTAGTAGACTAGGTCTGTGTGAGTATACCTTATTAAACAGCTGGCAAAATGCAGGAAATCAGTTATACCAGAGCCTAAGGCAGTAGCCTCCTTCTTTGATGGTGTCTATAAATCCTGTCACACCGTGACAACTTTCCACAGCAGAAAAGTAATCACGCCATCCCCAGACTTAGAAGAAAACGACACTTGGGGCATTTTATGGAGAATATTTTACAACATGACATAAAAATCATTCAGGTTAAAAAATAATTGGTGTCTCATTGGGAGATTTTATTCTAGTCACTTATTATAGGAACCCAGATGTTCTTAAGATATTTTGTGCTTAGGAAAATTTGAAATCTAACAATAAATTAATTTGTCATTATTAGAATTGACTAAAGATGAGCATTTGCCCAAAATTCTAAAATTACACCTTTACTAGAAATTCTATAGTTCAGAATCCTGTTTGAATGGGGTCATATTCCAGCTCTGACACTTACATGTGTAATATTGTCCCAATTACAGAGATGGTAAAAGACTAAGTAGGAAATGAGATAAATCAAACATCTACTTCAGGGCTTCCTTGGAAGTGGTGAAAGATGAACTCTTTTATATGATCCTCAGAAGGATCAACACAGAGAGGAAACTTGAATAGGAACTCTTAAGGATGGATTTCATTTGTTAGTTTTTAAGATTATCTGTATTTAATAGACAAATTTAATTTATTGTACATGAAATACTCAATCTAAGCTAATTATTTATTCCTGCAAATAAATGTTCTTTATGAATAAACAAAGACTGATTCATCCTTACATTACAGTGCTATAGGACAGGGAAGGGACAATGTGACAACATGGTTAAGGGCATCAATGCTTAGTAATATTCCAAAGGCAAGGCAAATCTTTAAAGAAAGGAATCATGTTTCTTTTCCCAAAAGGAAATCTCCCTCCTCTGCCCATATTTGAGGATATAATTTTATGTTATGAAAGGAACTGGTTGGTATCCTCAGAAGGCATCTAGGTGCAGAAATATCTATGTATAAACTACAGGTCCCAACCAAGAATCTTGGAAGTCTAAGACCATGATTCTGTTCTCTGGAAAAGACCAAATGAACATCCCATTTCTCAGTGTTCTGGGAAGGCAAGGGATGAGTGGGACATTACAAATCAGATGGATATTGAAACAAGAATTCATAGATATAGCAAAGCAGAGTTTATTCTAACTGATATATAGGAGGGACACAAACTTGAATATTTCAGCACATTACAATGAAGAAGGTGCAAAGAGGAAATCCCTGGAAGAGAATGGGATCCATGAAAATTCACATAATTTTGGGACACAACACCCAGGTCACCTAGCATGTGGGTGAGATTAAACAGGGATTAGTTGAAGGAAACAAGGTTTTCAAAGTGAAGGAAAATGTACAAATAAGCCACTGGTGGTATTTTGTTTTAATGGAGTATGAGAATTATTTGATGTGCAGTCAAGATATTTGGAGAAATAAAATTTTGGTACAGACTCTTTCCATTTAACTACTTTGACAATCAGTATACCATAACACCATTCCTAATTTCATTTCTCTGAAAGATCTTCATGGTACTTGATGACTACTATAAAACTGGTCTTGTAACTGGAGTGTTATTGTAACTTCAGATGGATATTTTCCATGAACCCAACTCTGGAGATGTGGATAAACCAGAATCCCTAGAAATCAAGCAGGATGATATTTCTCCTCATTATTATGAAGATCAAGTAAAAAAAAGAGGGGGGAATGGTTTCAAATGCCTTGTTTCAGTTTTAACTTTATAATAACCTTAAATATTATTTTCCCTTGATTCCTCATATTCAAAATTTCTGATTAATAAAAATATGCTAATTTTATATCTGATGATAGTGATGAGAAATCATTCTACAATAACCATGATCATCTTACTAGGACTAAGAGATGATCTATGACTACAGGTTGTTTTGTGAGTATTTCTGTTTCTAGCCAAATTTTCACCATTGCTGGAAATCTAATCACTATCCTGCTCACACTGGTGAACTCTCATCTCAAAAAACCTATGTACTTTTTCCTTTGAAATTTCTCCATCTTAGAAATAATGTTTAAAACAGTCTGTGTCCCTAGATTCCTCTACAGCATGACAACAGGAGACAAGAGTATTACATATAAGGCTTGTTTCATTCAATTATTTTTCATCATCCTCATTGGAGCAACAGAATTCTTTCTTCTAACCGCCATGTCCTATGACCACTACATGGCCATGTGCAAGCCCCTGCACTACACCACCATCATAAGTGACAGGGTGTGCACCACACTTGTCCTCTGCTGGTGGCTGACTGGCCTAATGGTAATTACCCCACCGCTTAGCCTGGGATTTCAGCTAGATTTTTGTAGCTCCAATCTCATTGACTATTTTGGCTGTGATGCTTCTCCTCTTCTGAAGATTGTATGTTCAGACACAGAATTCATAGAACAACTTGTTCTACTCATGGCTGTGCTGACCCTCATAGTCACACTTGTGTGTGTGATTTTGTCCTATACATACATCATCAAGACCATTTTAAGACTTCCTTCTGCTCAACAAAGGAAAAAGGCTTTCTCCACCTGTTCTTCCCACTTGATCGTAGTTTCTATCACCTATGGAATTTGTATCTTCATCTATATCAAACCATCTAAGGAAGGGATGGCCATTAATAAGGTTCATCAGTTATCCCTTTCATGAAACCTTTCATTTATACTCTATGGAATAATAAAGTCCAATAAGCCTTCATGGAGGCAATAAGAAAGACTGCATTTCTCTCGAAGAATTAGGAAATTGATTTTAAATATTAAAAATATATACATATAAGTAATTCTTCTTTTGCTATGATTATAATTCAAATCTGCAATATAGTCTGTTTAACCAACAAAGTTTATTATCTGTTACTCTTAGAACTATAGGGTGAAATTAGGGATCATGGTCTTATTTCAAAGAAATCTTCCTTCATAATGGGGCATTTTCTTAAGTGGACATGAAAATGGATTTCTAGAAATCCAAACAAGATTTCTTCATCTTTATGGCTGGAATACAAAGAGACAGCAACAAAAATCTTAATTCTATTTCTGTCCATTTCTGCCTTCAGATTTATAACTTTTTCAAGGCAATAATAATTCCACTCAGTGTCCTTCTTGGTCTGAGGTATACCTTGGTGCAAGGAAATTACAAAGAGGCTATTTTTTTCTCATTTTTTCTGTAATATAAACGGTCCTGCTTCAGGGATCCTGAAAAACAGAACTCAAAGATTTAGCCTTCTCCATTGTCAGCAAGAGAGAGGAATAAATAGACTAACATGTAAATATTTCATTCCAGAAAATTTATTATTAAAAAGAAACATCATACTTTCCTAAAGGGTTATAAAGCAGACAGTCCCATCTTAATATCTCCTTTCTGACTCAAAATATACATAACACAAAATATGAAGGCAAAAGAATACATGAAGAAGCCTAAAAGGCAATAATGACCAAAATTTATATATCAGCCCTCTGGCATAAGTAATTCACAACAAACAGTTTTGTTGATATTATATCCTGT
>JAQZBX010086586.1:0-12977 GCA_029593785.1 Cabassous unicinctus | reverse complement strand
AAAATATAAGCGCTAAGAGTTATACATTTCACTCCCAGCACTGCCTTCACTGTCTCCTACAAGTTTTGTTATGTTGAATTTTCATCTTTATTCACCTCCAAATATTCCATAATTCTGTTTCTGATTTTCTCTTCAATCCATTGGATTTTAGGGCAAGGGTATATATTTTTTAATTTCCATATATTTGTAAATTTTCTATTTCTTCAAGTGTTACTGATTTCCAGCTTCATCCCATTGCGGTGGGAGAACACACGTTGTGTGATTTCAATATTTTTTAATTTATTGAGATGTTTTTTTGACCCAACATATGGTGTATCCTGGAGAATGACCCATGTGTACTTGAGAAGAATTTGTATTATCTTTTCATTGGGTACAGTGTTCTAGATATGTCTGTTAGGCTTAGTTGGTTTAATGTATTATTCAAGTACTATGATTCCTTATTGATCTTCTGATTAGATGTCCTATCCATTATAGAGAGTGGTGTGTTAAAGTCTTCCACTCATATTATAGAACCATCAATTTCTCCCTTCAAATCTGTCAGTATTTGCTTCATTATATTTCAGGGCTCTCTGTGAGGTGCATGCATATCTATAATTTTTTACCTTTTCCTGTTGAATTGTCCCCTTTACCAGTATATTATAACAATCTTTGACTCTCATGACTGTTTTTGGCTTAAAGTCTATTTTATCCAATATTAATATATCCACCTCAGCTCTCTTTTCATTACTACTTTCATTGTATATATTTTTTTCCATCCTTTCACCCTCATCCTACTTATTTCTTTGACTTTAAAATGAGGTACTTTTAAACAGGTTATAGTTGGTTCATGCTTTTTAAATCCATTCTGCCATTCTCTGGCTTTTGACTGGAGAGTTTAATACATTTACAATTAAAATCACTACTGATAATACAGGAATTTCTTCTGCCATTTTGCTCTTTAGGCTTTTAAGTCTTATATATTTTGACACTAACATTTTTCACCAACTACTTTATTTCCTTTTTTGTACTGTAATATATTGCATGCATTCTCATTTCTGTGTGGATATGTTTTTCATCTATTTTCCTTGTACTTATCATGGGATTTAATTTTAACATCCTAAATATAAAAAATCATATTTGGTTTGATACCAACTTAACTTCAATAACTTGTACATACACTTTTCCTGTATCCCTCTCTTCCTGTACCATCGCTTCTTATACTTGTTACCACTTACATATATTTTACATTGTTTGTCAGAATTCATAAATTTTTCCTTACTTTCATATATTTAGCACCTGTAAAATGTAAGAAGTGGAATTACATACCAAACAATATAATACAATAATATTAACATTTATAATTATGCAAATGGTTACTTTTACTACATGTCTCTATTTATGCTGCTTTGAATCACTGTCTAGTGTCCTTTCTTGTCAGTCTGAAAGACTCCCTTTAACATTGCATGTAAGGCAGGTCTCCTTTAACATTGCATGTAAGGCAGGTCTAGTGCAGCCTGACTCCTTCAGCTTTTATTTATCTGAGAATATGTTGATCTCCTCCTCATTTTTGACAAAGAGCCTTGATGTATAGATAACTCTTGGCTGGCAGCTTTTTCCTTCATTTCTTTACATATTTCAATCCACTGTCCTCTTAACTCCATGGTTTACAAAGAGAAATCAGCCCTTAATCTAATTTAGACTCCCTTGAAATTAACACATTGTTTTTCTCCCACAGGTTTCAGAACTCTATCCTTGTCCTTAGCATTTGATAGTATAATCAATATATGATAGTGTGTATTTGCCTTCTTGTTTATCTTCTTTGGTGCTTCTTGAGCTTTTTGGATGTTCATATTCTGATCTTTTGTTATGTTTGGGAAATTCTCTGTCGTTTATTTGAATATTACTTCTACACATTTCTTTATTTGTTCTCCTTTTCGGATTTATATAATGTGTATAATAGTATTTTTGATTGTGCTTCATAGTTGTCTTATGCTATTTTCACTTTTTGTTTCTGCTCCTAAGCCTGCCTCATTTCAAATGGCTTGTCTTCAAATTCACTGATTCTTATTTCTGCCATCTCCCATCTGCTCTTGAAAACCTCATGGGAATTTTTCATTTTTGTTATTGTGGTCTTCAACTCCAGTAGTTCTTTTTGGTTCCTTTTAAGATTTCCATCTCTTTATTCACAGTCTCATATGGCACATTTATTTTTTTCCTGGTATCCTTTAGTTCTCTCTCTGTATTTTCCTTTGTTTTCTTGAGAATTTTAAGTTCATTTTTAAAGTCTTTGTTTGATGTGTCCACATTTTTGTCCTCTAAAATTGTGTTTTCTAGATTGTTGTCTTCTCTATTTAGATGGTCACCATTTCCTGTTTCTTGAACTACCTTGTACTTTTTTTGTTGCACAATGTACATTTTAATATTTTAAATAGATAACTCTGGGATTTACTTCCTATGAGTTCTCTTTCTTGATTAAGCACCTTGTTGGTTGTAAGACAGATATATTTATGATGTACAGCTCTCCTATTAGGAAAATATGCAGTGTGCAGAGTTTGTCTTGTCCTGTTGTTGTTTTTTTTGTGTTAGTTGTTTTGGAGTTCCTCACTTTACTGGAGTTTTATTGTCCCTGCTGTTTCCCAGGAGGTACACCTCACTCTCCCTGGCTTTTGAAGTCAGCTGCCTTTTTTTCTCACAGACTGCTTCTCTAGGTTTTTATACACCATTTGTTGTCTCATGCTGCTGTTTCTTGGAGGACAAAATTTAAGAGGAGGGTCACCCTGGAAAATACTTCCCTAATCAGTTTTTCCCAAATAAAATATGCCCAGGGGCCCTATGAAGGGGGTGAATTATGACTCCAATGTGCCCTGGAGAGGAGTTCAGGATGGCTGACACAAGCTTCTACAATGACTCCCCAAAGATGAGTTTTCCTTGTGACAAAGCTGTAATAAATAATTGTTTAAATGTTTATAATGAGTATGTATTGTGAATATTAGTGAATTTATTTGAAATGAATATGTATTGTATGTATTAGTGAATTTGAATTATTACTGAAACTTTTGAAATGGAAAATTCAACAGAATTCTTGAATGTAGACTTTTGGGTTGTACTTTGAAAAACTGAGGAGATTCTGGTTATAAAAATGGTTTATTTCCATAACAGAGTCTGAGCCCGATGTGATTTGAAATCAGGGGAGCACATATATGCATATGTATTTATATATCATTTTACAAATATTGGTATGTATTGTGAAAAATTTGATTTTTACCCACAATAAAAAAAAAGAAAGAAAGAAATCAGGGAAGAAGTAGCCTGAGAACAGTTCTAAAGAAAAAAAATATTATTTTACATTAGACTTTTTCATAAAACGTAAAAAAATATGATGTAATCCCATGTGTACAATCTTTTATGTCTCTATATCAGAATAAGAACTTGTAAAAAAAGTGCAAAATTATGATTCACACTAGTAAGTTTTTATATTTCTGTGCTTCTCTGTTTCTGAGATTTGTGTCTGTCTGATCATTTGATGTATGTTTTCCTACCTCTGGATGGTAACACTAAATTAATTAATGGAAAGTCTTAAGAGAAGTCTACTCAAATTGCTTAAAGATAAATAAGCAATTTACACACACACACACACACACACACACACAAGTATTCTTGGAGTTTCAGAAATTGGAGAATCCAAGATTCTGGAACTCTTTGAAATCTTCCTGTTTTATGCTTTCTGTCCTGGCTTAGCCTAAATTCCCTTCTATAATAATAAAATTTCCAAAATCCTACTAAAGGGTCAGTTAGTCTTATAAAGTATTCAATCTTATCATAAAAACTTGTGAAATGGATTAAAAAAAAACACTTCTAATTAATTTGCAGGACTACTAGTGAAAGTAATGTAGAAAACTTGATAAACAAACTATTTGAAAAGAAATGAGAAAAAGGAAATTCTCTCAAACTAAAACTATAGCTAATAATACCCATTAACCAAACTAGGCACAAGGGTTTGGGGCATTAGTACTTATGATTACTGCAAATAATCTGGACATTTGAAAAAGAATCTCCTTCAGCCTTCCCCCAAATAGCAAGGTCTAAGAGAATGCATATTACTGTCTCAAAAGTGCAGTGACTAAGGGGCATTAAAGTACATTGACTAAAGTGTTTTAAGTATTTGGGCAAATTTGCTAATATAAAATGTGTCTTCATAGATTCATTTATATAGTTTCACCATATTATTTAGAAATGAACAAAGAATATTAGTAAAAAAAATCTTCAAGCCAAGGATAACAATCTTAATCTTCTCTATTCTGTTTTACGAAATTTGAATTTGACCTAGATAACCACATTAGTAAAACTGATTCTTTTATCACATTTATCTTTTTTCAAGGTTTATTTTCCTATGAGCAATTTCTAAGAATAAGATTGCTGGTATAAGAGTATAATCATTGTTAAGAGTTTTTAAAAATTGTTCTTATAACAATCTTTATTTTAAAGAGAATTTAGATTACAGAAATGTTACATTCAAATTATTAGGGATTTCCATATATCCAAACCCCTTCTTTCAACATATTTTCCCCATTAATAACATCATGCAACAGTGTGGTATATTTGTTACAGTTGGTGAATAAATATTGAAGCACTGTTACTAACCAAGGTCTATGGTTTACATTATGATTTAAATTTTGCACCATACAATTTTGTAGGTTTTCACAAAATGTATAATGGCCTGTATCTGTCATTGCAATATCATGCAGAACAATTCCAATGCCTTAAAAATGCCCACTGTTCCACCTATTCTTCCCTCTTCCTCCCCTCAGAATCTTTAGTGACAACTACCTTTATGTCAGTATTACATACTCTTCAGTTGCTAAAATAAATGTTTAGTTTGGTCTCTTGTTGCATTCCCCCTTATGTTTGTTCATTCCTCAACTTTGAGGATTTCAGAATGGTGATGCCAACTCTGCTTCAGATTAAGAGATGAGTTTGATGTTATGGGACAGGTGAAAAGAACTGTTTTGCTCACTGATGTAGATTCTTTGTTTATTGGGATGAGGGTTGTCCATCATCATCATTTTGATTTTATCCTCTGCAATTACAAAGAAATGAAAAGTAGGTGTTTGCTGCAACTTTTCTGAAATTCAGGGTTCAAACATCATGTGAACAGACTGATGATTTAAGTCTTTAAGACATATATTTAATACATATAGTATTAATTATGGGATCAAATGTAAAGGGTAGAAGAATCACGTTCAGAGAAAGTATAAATGAGTTTAACTGTGTTACATTGAAGAAATAGGTTTTCATATATTTCAGGACATGTCTCACTGTCAGAGTGTTGGTTTCAAGGAGAGTGTGACTTGTGTATAGTGTTCATATATCTCCGGAGCCCTGAAGAGCAGCACTATTTGGGGCTTTATTTATTGTGAGTTAGTGAGGTCTGTCTGACACATGCCAAATATTACCACTGGAATGATTTGCTGACTCACTTTGAAATCTCTTAGCCATAAAACTCTTTTGTGTTTAATGTTTTCCCCTTTAGGTAAAAGGATTTTTCAAAATGCATCACTTGGTGGTTGCTATAAGGCCCTGATGCCAGGGAGGCTCATACCCTGGAGTCATGTAACATGCTTGGGGAAGGTAACGCATTTATTTGCTCTGTGGCTTAGAAAGAGGCCCCATTTGAGCAACACAGAGGTTTTCAGTAGATAAATCTTGGGCAATGGATTATATTAAGCTTAATTTCAATTTTATAACGATAAGTTTCTTAAGTACAAGTGTTAATAGTGAAGATTTAGCATTCTGCTCTGTTCTTTTATTAGGTACTGCCTATGTACTCAAGATATTCTTACCCCTCTATTTGAGAATGTAGCAGGACACCCCAGGACGGAAATTTAATATTTTGTTGTTTGTTGTGTGGGTATCCACCCACTGAGACTGCATCCTATGACAAGATGAATACATTCTTATGCCCTAGAGGCATTTCCCAGTTGCACCCTTCTTCACACATCTCCTCACCACCAACACCTTACACCAGGGACCCTCCCCTGCCATATTTGCCAAAAGAAGATTCCTACAATTTTCAAACCACAGACCTCCACTTGCCCAGAGTTCACTTTTTCCTTCCTTCAGTCCTCCCACACTTCCACAGGTAACCCAAATCACCTCAACCTTTTCATCTTAACACTCCAGCACCATCAACCCCACTGCTATCCCTGCTCTACCATCACCCCCACACAATTCCAAAGGATACCCATCCACTTTATCATAGATTCTGTCCATATTGAGCATTGGCTCACCACTTTCTATTATCTTTCTATCTCCTGGTAACCATCTTCCAGAGTCTATCTCTGTGGGTCTGCTCAATATCTTTCGTTTATATTAGTGAGATCATGCAGTATTTGTACTTTATTGACTGGGTTACTTCACTCAGCATAAGGTCTTTGAGATTCATCCATGTCTTCACATGTGTCAATACTTCATTCTTACTTTTACTGAGTAAAACTCTAATATATACATATATATATATATATATATTATTTTTCCCACATATTGTTTATCCATTCATCTGCTGATAAACAATTGAGTTGCTTCCAAATTTTGCCAATAACCAATAAGTGAATATTGCCACAATGAATATTGAAGTGCTTGTTTTGTTTGTGTTAGTGTTTTCAAATCTTCTGAGTATATTTTTAGAATTGACATTGCTGGATCACATGGAAATTCTATAGTTAGCTTTCTGTGGGACCCCCAAACCAACCTCCACATTGGCTGCACCATTCAAAATTCCCACCAGCAGTGGATGTGTTCCCATTCCTCTGCATCCTCTCCAACACGTGTAGTTCTCTGTTTTTTTTTTTTTTATAGGTGTAAGGTGATATTTCAGTGTAGTTTTGATTTGCATTTCACTAATACCTAGTGATGTTAAACATCTTTTCATGAGCTTTTTATCCACTTTTATTTCCTTATTGGAAAAGTGTCTATTCAAATCTTTTGCTCATTTTGTAAAAGGGTTGTTTGTTTTTTTATTTTCAAGATTTAGAATTTCTTTATATATGCTGGATATTAGGCCCTTATCAGATAAGTGATTCTCTGGTTCATTTGACTCACCCAGGACAAGTAACAAAATGATGTTGATGAACAACTCTCATTCCAAAAAGCAAAGAGTAAAACTACTAGCAACACATTTCCTTCCAAATGCTTGATAAGATCTAAGCCCATGTCACTCTAAGCAGTGTGGGAATTGATAGCTGGATAATGTGCTTATTGAAATTTCTTCACTTGAGCAGATCTGAAAATTCTAATACACTTACTGAGCTGGCTTACTATTAATGTAAAATTAGAAATTTACATTTGCACTTAATTCCCTGAAGGGTATTAACCAGATCTTCTCAGTTTTACTTGCAAGAATAAGATAATGTCTTAAAGGAAAACCAGAGAGAATGGTGTAGATAAATAGCTTTTATAAGAGGTAAAGGCTTTATATACTAGAGTGGTTGAGGGAGAAAAGAACCATGAAGACCTTGCACCTGCACAGCTATGTCTAAACTATGGCTTATTAGCTGCTAAAATCAAGGACAATTTTGATGTCCTTGAGACAACAGAGAACTGAGAAATTGCATGTAACTTCCTCACAAGAGGGTGGCATCACTCACTTTTTATTTGTTTTTATTCTCAACTACCACTTTTCTTCTTTTTACTATAAAAACCCTGGCATACATTTTCATTTTGAACTGGATTTTGGAAGATTCCCCCAGTTCATTTCTTTGCTTGTACACTTGTAATAAATCACCTTCTCACTAAGAGACATGTCCTTTGTGGTGCCAGATCAGGAGGGCCCTTCCTTTGGAAATAGCCATCCTCATGATAACAATTTGGTAAGCCATCCCTGGCACATTGTGAGAGTTTCCTAAGGCTAGTCAGTGCCAACAGAAGCCACAAAGACAGAACATCAAGAATAGATGCTCCACAAAGTAAACAGCAAGTCATAATACAAAATCGACAGGCAAACCCCAAATCTGATTTACAAGCTCCTTGTCAAGAGCAGACTGACAAAGGTAAAGAAAACACCGATTAGAATAACAGAGTAATACCACATGCTTACCTAAAGAATGGGGAAAGACCCAACTTCAGAATCACCTTCACACAAAGCACCCAGTGTCTGCCCATGATGGAAACCTCACCTTCAACCTCCACCTCTGGTCAAGAGAAATTTCTGTGTGGCTGCTAGACCTGGAGTTGAGGGATCCAGGGAAGCACCACAGCTGATGAGACATGGATTAGGCTTGTTCTGGGGAGTGCTACCAGAGCAGCATGGCTCCTTGCTGGCTTACCAAATTGTGACCATAAAGATTGCTGTTTCCAATAGAAGGTCCTTTCCCATCCAGCTTCACAAAGACAAATAGGTCTCTTTGTGAAAAGGTGATTTACTGTGAATGCACAAACAAGGAACTGGGGAAATGTTCTGAAAACCAGTTCAAAATGAAAATGGGAGCTAGGGTTTTTAGAGTAAAACATTTTTAAAAAGTGGTAGTTAAGAAGAAAAACAAGTAAAAAACTACTGATGTCATGGGTGTTGTGAGGAGGGTATGTGCAATAGCTCAGTCTTGTGTCATCTCAAACACATCAGAATTGTCCTTGATTTCAGTGGTTAATAAACTACAGTTTTGATATAGTTGTGCAAGTACAAGGTCTTCATGGCTCCTTTCTCTGCCAACTGCTCAAGGATACCAAATATTTTGTTTCTGAGAAAAGACAGATTTACACTATTCTTTATGGTTTTGCTTTGAGTTATTTTCTTAATCCTGCAAACAAAACTGAGAAAGTCTGGTTAATATCCCTCAGGAAATTAAGTGCAAAGTGTAAACTTCTAAAATTAATTTAAGAGAAAACAAGCTAAATTAGTGTAAGAATTTTCAGATTTGCTTAAGTAAGGAAATTTTATTAAGCACATTTTCCAGCTATCAGAATCTCTATTCCAAAACCTTAACAGTCAAGGAATGAACAAACACAAGGGAGGAATGCAACCATGGGCCAAAGAAGACTTGCTATTATTCTATTAACAAAAAACTTGTGACATTGATTTATCTAATGATAGTGGTTACCAGAAGTTCTGAGGGAAGTGGAGTGAACAATAGGTAGAACATAGGGCATTTTTAGTGAAATTGAATTGTTCTGAATGATATTGAAATGATGCACAGAGGCCATTATACTTTTTGTGAAAACCTATAAAATTTTATGGTAAAAAGTGTAAAACATAATGTAAACTATAAACCACGGTTAGTAGCAATGCTTCAATATTTTTTCATCAATTGCAACAAATGTTGCACACTAATATATGATATTAGTAAAAAGGGAAAATATAGGAGGGGAATGGGTGGGATATATGGAAATCACTTCTATATTAGATGTATCTTTTCTGTAATCTAAGACTTCTTTAAAAATAAATTTTAAAAATGCCTTATAAATGTTTCATAATATACTTCATTGAAATACTGATAAAAACTGTATGTTAAGGAAGAAAAATTATGTTTGCATCTAACTGAACCTAATAATTATTCTGTGTTCTTGGGTAACATGACTGATGGCTTAGGCAGATAAGGCTTAGCTCTCACAAAAACAATAGAGCAAAAGCCATAGACTGCATTGGATACCTACTTTGGGGTACAGCAAACCAGGACACTGCTTCCCAACTCCCAGAAGACTGAGGAGCAGAGAGAAAAAGAAGCCAAAACACGTAATTGAACATGGATAACACCAAGGAAAAAGAATAAGAGGAACGAAGTATAAAAGTGAAACCTTACCAGACACACAAAAACAACAAAAAAATAAAACCATAGAATAGAGAGGGAAGCTAATCAACTGAATAAACCCAGCAAGATAAACAGATGCCTAGACACTAAAGTCCAACACAAATTACAAGTCATACTAAGGAAAAGGAAGTTATGGCACAGTCCAATGAAAAAAGTAAAAACCAGGAGGAGATTCAAAACATGCAAAAACAAATCAGAGATGTCCAAACAAACATCATGAATCAACTTAATGACATGAAGGAAGATAGTAAGGTTATTAAGAAGACACTGAGAGAATATACTGAAGAAATCATTAACATACATAAAAAGATAATGGGTATGATGGTTATGAATGGCACATTCCTTGAAATCAAATTTACACTGGAAGTACATAACAGCAGGTTTGAACAGGCAGAGGAAGGAATCAGCAATGTGGAAGACAGCACATCTGAAGTCAAACAGATAGTAGAACAGATAGGTAAAAAACTAGAAAAAATACAGCACAGTATTAGATATTTGAATAACAACAGGAAATGAACAAACATGCACATTATAGGCATCTCAGAGGGAGAAGAGAAGGGAAAGGGGATAGAAGGTGGTTTTGAGGAAATAATGGCTGAAAATTTCCCAACCCTACTGAGGGACATTGATGTACATGTCCAGGAAGCACAGAGCAACACAAAGAGTATAAATGTTAACAAGCTTAAACAAAGACACATACTTGTCAAACTGAACAATGCTTAAGACAAAGAGAGAATACTGAAAGCAGCAAGAGAAAAGAGAACCAAACATACAAGGGAAGCTTGATAAGTTTAAGTGCTGATTTCTCATCTGAAAAAATGGAGGCAAGAAGGCAGTGGTATGATATAGTTAAGATGCTAAAAGAAAAAAAAATTCCAGCCAAGAATTCTCTATCTAGCAAAGCTGGCACTCAAAAATGAGGGAGAGCCCAAAATATTCACAGGTAAACAGAAATTAAGAGAAAATGTCAATAAAAAATTTGTATTACAAGAAAAAATAAGGGAGTTTTGCAGGTAAAAATGAAATAAGAGGAGAGAGAGAATTGGAGGAAAGTGTAAGAGCAACTAAAAATATGAAAGAGAAATAAAAACAACATATAGCATACATAAACTTAAAGAAAATATGGCTAATGTAATTCCTTGATAGTAATATCATTGAAGGTTAGTGGGTTAAACTCACCAGTCAGGAGAAACAGATTGACAGAATGAATAAGGAAATATGACCCATCAATATGCTTTCTACAAGAAACCTACCTTACACCCAGGGATGCAGGAAGGCTGAATGTGAATGGTTGGAAAATAATTCTTCAAGCAAACACTAACAAAAAAAGGGTGGGAGTAGCTATACTCATATCAGACAAAATAGATTTTAAATATAAAACTATTGTAAGATGCAAATTAGGACATTACATATTAATAAAAGGAGCAATCTGCCAAGAAAAAGGAACAATCACAAACATTTTTGCACCTAACAAGGGTGACTCAAAATGCATGAGGCAAACACTAGAAAATCAAAGTGGAGAAATAGATGAGTACAATTATAGTGGAAGACTTTAATACATCATTCTCAACATTAGACAGAACATCTCAACAAGAATTATTTAAGAAACAAAGACTGAATAATATATTAAAAGACCTGGACCTAATAGACACATACAGAACATTACACCCAAATACAGTGGGACATACATTCTTCTCAAGTGCACATGGAACATTCTCCAGGATACACAACATGCTAGGCAACAGAACAACTCTCAATGAATTCAGAAAGTTAGAAATTATACGAAGTAATTTCTCTGAGGCCAGGTGGTCAACCCATTGCTCTGATAGGGTTGAACCTGTATGCCAAAGGTTAGGGATGGCCAGGTGGTCAACTCATTGCTCTGAGAGGGTTGAGTCTGTATGCCAAATGTTAGGGAGAATGTTGTCTTCACATCACTGAACTAGGGGGGCTAAGACTCTAACCCAAAGGTTGGGTAAGTTTTGGCAATCACCGCAACACTCTTGGAGGGTGAGGTCTGGAGCTTGGTCGACATCCAGATGCTTGATGAGGGTGGAACCAAGAAAATGGCCATTGGGCAAGCCTATGGAAAGGGTGGGTCCCCATGTGGCCCCAAGGAGAAGAAACCATTGTCTTATGAATGACTCTTATACTCGGAAATTGAATGGAGGATGCCATGCAGGTTTACTGAACTGTAGAGGATCCATGACTCATGCTTAACATCCCAATTTCTCCTTATGATATTGAAAATGTTTATCCTTTGTCTTTCCATTTCTGTATTGGAAACAGTTAAATGGTTTTGTAAGTTTCAGAGGTCTACAGCAGACGGGATTTTCCCTGAAGACAAAGTGTATTTGTTTAATCTGATTATGATATGATTTTGTACTTGAATTGTTACTGATTTAAGGTTTTCTGAATATTGTAATGTATTTTTGGAATTCAGAGGGTGGAGTGTACCCATTGGGCAATTTGATGTAATTATGAATTCCAAAAATATAATTGGATCATGCTTGTAAACTGATCTGTTAATCTGGGCATGATTAAGTTATGATTAGTGCGTTTACTGGGCCATGTCAGTAGGGCATTGAGCCCCACCCCTTGGTGGGTAGGGGAAGAAAATATAAAAGGTATTACAAAGAACAGAATTGCATCAGTTTTTGAGAAGAAGTTTTGGTGTTGGAGTTTTGATGTTGGAGAGAAGGCCCCAGGAGAAGAGAAGTGAGCCATTCCCCTGATAGTCTACAGCTGACCTTGTGGAGGAACCGCGTGGCAATGAACTTTGGTGAGAGATGAAACTTAACGTTTTATGGCCTGGTATCTATGGACTTCTACCCCAAATAAATACCCTTTATAAAGACCAACCCATTTTTGGTATTTCACTTTATCACCCCTTTGGCTGACTAATACATAGACTAACAAAGGTAAAAGAGAGAAGATGGAAATACATAAAATAAAAAACAAAGAAGGGAAAATCACCACCAAACCTATAGAAATAAAGGGTGTCATAAGAGAAGACATGAAAAATTACATGCTAATAAGATGGATAGTTTAGAGGAAACAGACAAATTCTTAGAAACACACAAGCAGCCTACATTGTCAATGGAAAAAATTGATGAACTCAACAGACCAATTACCAGTGAAGACAGAGAATTAGTCATCAAAAGCCTCCCAACTTACAAGAACCCAGGACCAGATAGC
>JAQZBX010086585.1:0-12973 GCA_029593785.1 Cabassous unicinctus | reverse complement strand
TCATTTTCCTATTAATTGTATTCAGCTATTGTAATGGCTTCATCTTTGAAGAAGCTTGGATCACAGAAGGGTTACAACTGGGGTGGGGGAGGATCATTGGTGTGGGGTGTCAGGGATGGGGATGCATGGGAGGAAGTTCACCTGAACATACATATAAGGTATATAAAAATGTTCAAATGTTCACAGGACATTGTCACAGTGGATGGAGACTCACACAACAAATGAGAGGATACTGAATTCCCATCCTGGAGAGCTCTGCCACATTCTCTAAGGGAGCAGTGACTGGCGAAGGAGGATGATCCACTGATGAGCCCTTGATATTGATGACTAGGCTTATGAGTCTTTGCCCTTGAAATTGAAACTTAGCCTATTATGGGGTGCCTAAGGGTTGCCTCCTGAGAGCCTTCTTGCTGTTCAAATGTGGCCTTTCTCTGAGCCAAACTCAGCATATGAATGCATTACCTTCCCCCCCAGCATGGGACATGACTCCTGAGGATGAGCCTCCCTGGCACCAAGGGATCGCTACCAAGCACCAAGTAGCAATGCAACTGGAAAAAGACCCTGACCAAGAGGGAGAAAAAGTAAAGACAAATGAGTTTATATGGCTAAGGGATTTCAGAGTGAGTTGGGAGGTCATTCCAGAGGTTACCCTTATGCACATCTCAGCAGGATCTCATAGACTTCCAAAGTGCATACCACCCCAAATAGTGGGGCTCCTGAGGTCTCTGGAGACATCCAGGTCCTATGGTCAGGGCGGATAGCTCTGGAATTTGGTGCCTTGCCAGTGGGCCTTATTTGGAGTTTGTGCTCCTGAGAGTGACAGAGTTGGACTCAATTATATATTCCCTACACATGGCTCATTTAAACCATACTTGGTGCTGGAATTTGTAGGTGTACATCCAGAGACTCGAGTCTTTGGGCTTTCCCTGTGCCTGGAACCTTGGTGGAGCTGCAACACCTACTCTATAGCTCATTGGACTCACCCAGGAAAACTGGCAGGGAGATGATGATGGACAATGGCTGTCCCAAGGAATGGAGAGAGCTTGCATCTGCAGGCAGGATAGTCCCATCCATCTTCCCCATGGGATATAAATCCCCTCTCATTTGGAGATGGAGTGGATGTCACCATCCCAGAATTCTGAGGATTGGGGGAAGAGCTATGGACTACAGTGGACTTACTGGTATTCTACTATAGACATTTTGTGATTCTAGCAATGGAAGAAATTACAACATTGATGTGGAGCCAGTCGCCACTGGAAGCTCTGGGGGCAGGGAGAGGGAAAAACAGTTGTAATATGGGGGCTTTTTTGGGATTTGGGAATCGTCCTGAGTGACATTGCAACGACAGATATAGGCCATTTTATATCATCACATAACATGCAGAACTGTGTGGGAGAGAGTGTAGACTACAATGTGAACTATGGTCCATGCTTAATGGCAAAGTCCGAGGATGTGTTTATCAATTGCAATGAATGTGCCACACTAATGAAGGATGTTTATGTGGGAGGTTGTGGGAGGAGTGGGAAGTGGGGCATGTGGGAATCACTATATTTTTTGTGTAACATTTATGTAATCTAAGCATCTTTTAAAAAATAAAAAAATGAAAAAAAAATAGGGGGATTCCCATATACCCACCTCCCACCCCCTCCCACACTCCCACATTAACAACATCTTTCATTAGTGTGTCACATTTGTTACAATTGATGAACACAGATTGAAGAATTGCTCCTAACCATGGACTATAGCTTACATTATGGCATACATTTTGCCCCATTCAATTTTATAGCTGTTGGCAAAATGTACACTGGCCTGTATCTACCATTGCAATGCCATGCAGGACAATTCCAATGTCCCAAAAATGCCCCCATGTTACACCTCTTTTTCTCTCTCCTTCCCCTCAGAACCTTTGGTGGTCACTGCCTTTATATCAATGATAAGAGTTTTTCCATTGCTAGAATAATAATAAGTCTACTTTAGTCTATATTTACATTTCTCCTTTATATTTCCTCCATCTTCCTCAATTTTGGGATGGTGATGCCCACTGTTTCCAGCTGAGAGGGGGCTTAGATCTCATGGGGCAGATGGATGGAACTGTCTTGCTTGCAGCTGTGGATACTCTTTGTTTTTTGGGATGGGCATTGTCCATCATTATCCTTTTGTTAGTTGTCCCGTGCAAGTCCAATGAACTAGAGAGTAGGTGTTGCAACTTTGCTGAGATTCACAACTCAACTGGCATTTGAAAGAATGAAGATTTAAGTCTTTGGGACATATATCTAACAAGTATATTGCTAATTATAAGTTCAAATAAAAGGGGCAGAAGAGCCATGTGTAGGGAAATAATAAATGAGTCTAACTCTGTTATATTGGGGACCACCTATTCCAAAGTAAGGCTCACTGACAGGGTGCTGAATTCCTGATATTGTCTGCCCTGCCAATAGTGTCTAGATGTCTCTAGAGTCCTCTGGAACCCCACTGTTTGAGCACTGTTTACTGTGGCAGTCATGAGATTCTGCTGAGATGTGCATAAGGGTAACCTCTGGAATGACTTCCTGACTCACTCTGAAATCTCTTAGCCATAAAAAGTCATTTGTAGGGGGACGGATGTGGCTCAAATGGTTGGGCATCCATCTCCCATATGGAGGGACCTGGGTTCGATCCCCGGGACCTCCCAGTAAAATAAAGAAAAATATAGAAGATGTGCGGGCCCCAGGCCCCACATGCGTGTGCAACACCAGGCCCCACGTGTGGGTGTGCCAGGTCCCACCAAGCCACGCAGCAAGATGATGATGTAACAGGAGGGTGACACAGGGGAGAGCCAAGATGAGATGCACCGAAGAAACCAGGAACTAAGGTGGCACAGGTGGTAGGATGACTCTCTCCCACGTCGGAATTTCCCGGGATTGAATCCTGTTGAAGACAGGAGGAGAAGGATGAGAGAGGTCAGGAAACAAACACAGAGAATTGTCCAGCAAATGGACACAAAAACAGCAAAAACGGGGGTGGGGAGGGGTTGGTTAAAAAAATGGATGAAAGTAAATAAGTAAATCAATCTTAAAAAAAAAACAACCTCATTTGTAGGGGAGCGGATGTAACTCAAGTGGTTGAGCGCCAGCTTCCCACAGACGAGGTCTCATGTTAGATTCCCGGTAAGTCCTAAAAACAAAAACAAAAAACAAACAAGCAAACAAGTGAAAAAACCAACTTGGGGGAGCCAGTGTGGCCAGTGGTTGAGCATCACTTTCCCACATACAAGGCCCAGGGTTCAATCCCTGGCCTTGGCACCTCAAACAAACAAACAACCTCATTTGTAAATGTGCTTGACTTTTTAACAAGGTATGGTGATTGCTACCAACCAGTTAATATCCATTTGATTGGGCTATAGCAGCAGTGATTTTTTGTGTGAGTGGTATGAAGTGTGTATGTGTGTTTGTTTGGGTTTGTAGAATAGAGAAGTTCCACAATTTTTTCTCTCTTGAGGCCAACGTGCTCATAATTTTAAAACTAAATAATTTTTCTCTTAACTAATAAACTTAAAATTATCCCACTGGTTTATCAAAGGTGTGATTTTGTTTGCTTTGGAGAGAGGTCAAAGGAAAATCAGGGAAGTCTTATCCACAACTTTGTGTGGTTGTTTCCTCTCAGTTTCGGCCTCTGTTCCTTCCTGTTAGAGTTGCCTCCCAAAAACTTCTATATTAATTAAGTACTTGAGGCTTCCTGAAACCCTAGACCAACAATTCACTTCTAATTCTATCTCCCATGTTGATTTAGGGTCAGCAATGTTGTCCAACTGAGCTCATAGAACAAGGTAATCACCAGACAATATATAGTACAAATAATATAAAATTAACAATATAAATTTCCTGAAATTTAAAATCTAAATATATGAACCTCTCTCCCATTATCATATTTCCTTGGGGAAAATTAAATTCCTCCTCCAAGTAAATCTCCCCTCCTCGCTCTTATTCTGCCACTGAAGTTGCTTCTTAAGCACCACTTAACCAATTTTAAATCTCGCATTTATGAATATAGATTGAAAAGGCTCACTGCATTCCAGGTAAAAACCAAAAAAAAGGAGACATACACCTACACACATGTTGGTAAAATATTTCAAATATTAAGATGCAGAAAAAATCTTTTAAGTAGAAAGATAGGAAAAATAAGTTATTTAAAAAGTAACTAAAATCAGGATGATCTCAAATTTCTCTTCTGAAATATTAAATGCCAGAAGCCAATGTTATGGGTTGAATTGTGTCCCTAAAAAACAATGGTGAAGTCCTCATCCCCAATACCTCAGAATGTGAATTTATTTGGAAATAGGGCTGCTAGAGATGGAATTAGGCAAGCTAAAATGAGTTCATGCTGGAGTAGAGTGGGCCCTAAATCCAATATGACTGGTGTTCTTATAAAAAGGAAAAAGACACAGACACAAAAAGAGAAATGGCCATGTGAGGACAGAAGCAGATGCATCTGTAAGCCAAAAGACTCCTGGGGTCACCAGAACAGAACATGGAATAGATTCTTCTCTAGAGACTTCAGAGGGCATGGCCCTACCAACACCTTGATTTCTGAATTCCAGTCTCCAGAACTGTAGAGACAATACATTTCTGTATTGTTTTTTCTTTTCTTTTTTTTTTTTAAAAAAAGCCATTCACTTTGTGATATTTTCTAACGGCATCCCTAAGAAACTAATAAAATTAGCAAGGTCTATAGAGTCATGAGAAAAGATTGTGATTTCCAAATTTCATACTTGGGGCTGGGTGGAGGTCAGGTGATACTCAGCGGGTAACAGAGGCTACAATACACGAAAAAAGGAATTTGTTACTCACAAGTTCCAAAGAGGGCAGGGTGCCTCATAGGGTGGAAGGGAAATGTGATCAGATCTGGTGGTTCCACCAGCGGATGGGGAGCACACAGCAGAGCAAGAGAGACCTGTAGGCTTGTGCGCTTAGTCTAGAGATGGAAGTTAGTAGATTACCCATGGGGGGAGTCAAGGATTGGTTAGTTTAAAGGAAATGCACAGTGAAAAGTGAAGGGATTGGGGCTCTGAGGCCTGTGGGGGTGGTTAGCTTACCATTTGGAACAGGTGTGGGTTTTGGGTGAAGTGTGTGCGTGGTGTCAGTGGTGGCCATAAATGTGGGTTTGGGCTCTCGAGGAATTTATGCCCCAGGGCTGGAACACTGCTTATTAACTAGGCCAAAGGTCAGTGTTGAGGCCAGTGCTTTAGTCAAAGAAAGGTAGATGCCAAAGCATATAAAATTTTTTTTGATAGTTATAAAAATATATATGAAAATAACACATCTGTCATGCATTATGCAATGACTTCTGACATCAACTGCAATGCAATTCTGACTCTAACTACCCAAAGTTAGTCCAAATTCACAGTTAAGTGTATAGTCCCTATAAGATGGCCCTTATTCCAGAAATGAGCTGCCAGTTCAGGGGTTTCCAGGCCACCTGTACTTTTACCAACTGGCTTACAAATTTGGGGGTTCCTACCACCATTTCAGGTTTGATAATTCACTCGAATGACACACAGAACTCAGGAAAGCACTATACTTACAATTACAGTTTTATTGTAGCAAATAAGAATATGAATAAGGAGCTGTGGCAGTTTGAGATTATTTTTGTGAATCCCAAAAGAGAGAAAAATTATGTTTGTAAACTGGTCTGATCCTCTGGGTGTGGTGCCCTTTGGCTGTATTAGATTCAGTGAGGAACCTCTGATTGTTTATTTGATAAAATCCATTTAAGGCTTCTGATTGGGCTACGATAGTAAGGTGTAGCTCGGGTTGAGTCTCTGCCCCCTTAGGCCTACATAAACGTACACTCACTCGAGAAGATACATGGAAGAAGAGAGAACTTGGTCATTTCTATCCTTCCATGTGACAGAAAGGAGAAGGCTCAAACAGCTAAAGCCCTGGGAAGAGAGACGAGCCATTTGCCTGATAGTTTGCAGCTGAAGAGAATAGAGCAGCTGAACAGCTGAGAAGGCCCAAGAGACCAGACAGAGATCACCTGCCATCTTGCTTCAACATGTGGCAACTGACTTTGGTGAGAAAGCAGCCTTGAGATGGACTCTTTAGGGCCTTGTAACTGTAAGCTTTTACCTCAAATAATTACCCTTTATAAAAGCCAACAGATTTCTGGTACTTTGCATCAGCACCCTTTTGGCTGACTACTACGGGAGCCAAAAAAAAAGACATACAGGGGGAGGGTTCCCAAATATAAAGCTCTAGTGTATTCTTCTGGTGGAGTCGGGACATGTCACCCTTCTGGCACAAGTTGCGTATTACAAAATAGGGAAGCGGTAGCAGTTTGATATTGTTTATGAATTCCAAAAATAGATATTGGATTGTGTTTGTAAACTGGTCTGTTCTTCTGGGTGTATTAGATTGTATTGTCTTCAGAGGTTTCACTTTTACTTGATTAAATTATGGTTAGGGCTTTGATTGGGCCACGTCAGTCGGACATTGAGTCCCTGCCCCATTGGTAGGCAGGGACTCACAGAGAAAATCACAAGGTAGAGGAGTTAGTTGGAGTTTTTTTGCAGCTGGAACCCCGGGAAGTAAACACACAGGAGAAGAACACAGAGGAATAGAGACGGCTCTATAGACATGGCAGAGGCACTGGGAAGAGAGAGAGCCTGAAAGTCTACAGCTGACCTTGTAGAGAGAACAGAGCAGCTGAGCCCAGAAAGAATCCAGCCCTGGGAAGAGAGACAAAGCCTGAAGAAACCGGGACTATGGAGTCTTAGGAGGAAGAGGAAGGCTGAACCCCGGCAGAGACTGGCAGCCATCTTGCTCCAACACGTGGCAACAGACTTTGGTGAGGGAATTAACTTAAGCTTTATGGCCTTGTGACTGTAAGCTTCTATCCCAATAAATACCCTTTATAAAAGCCAACAGATTTCTGTATTTTGCATCAGCACCCCTTTGGCTGACTAATACAGAAGCTCACACAATCTTCAGTGTCCAGAGTTTTTGTTGGGGTTGCCCATGTGATTTGTTGCCCATGTGATTAAACTCAATTTCCAGGCCCCTCCCTTCCCCAGAGGTCAAACTGATACTCTCTGGCTCAAAGCCTTCACCTCTCTAATCACATGGTTTGTCTCTCTGGTGTGGCAGCTCTCACTCTAAGACTATGGGTATGGCCAACCCCACCCCTGAGTCATCTTATTAGCATAAATTATCTTGTGTGTTCTGGGGGCTCACCATGAATAACAAAGACATGCTTATCACTCAGAAAGTTCCAAAGATATAGAGAAGCTGATACTCAGGCCAGACCTCTTTTTGGAGGCCAAATTCCTTACTATATACATTAATAAATTTTTCTTGATAAATATATGTTATTTCTTGAACTATGAAACAAAATTAAGAGCTCAAGAATGGGAAAACAAAGCTAAATGTGAGAAATTGTGGCAAATCTGGTTATATAACTAACCTTGAAAGAGGCAATATGTGGTATAAAAATAACATAATAACTATAATCTAGGCCTTAAGCCTCAGACTCTATTAACCAAAAGAATGTAGATGAACCCTGAAACCTGCCAAAACAACGTTAGATACAAGCAGTTGTGGTAAATATCATTATTAATTTATCTTGAAAAAGGAGTTATGTGGTATAAGTATAATAACTCAATAATAATCTAGAACTCAAATCTCAGACATTGTAATGAAACACTTAAAACTAGGTAGGAGGAGAATGTGGGGTTAAAATGTGCTATGCATATTGTTTCAAACAATGGTGGGCTAAAGGAAAGAAGAGTGTATTTTATAACTTACTTTGTTTAGCATTGCTGGTGCTTTGTCACAATAAAAAGAAGTTGGTTTTCTTTTTGTTTTAAAATTATCTATACCATCTGAATTTCCTGCACCCATTTTGACTGCTGCAAGTGGAGGAGGCAGGAAAGGGACCCCAGTATTAAGACAGAGACTGGAAAGAATGGAACCAGGAGGAAGTGAAGGCACCCGGTGTAGTCAACCTGAGGATAAGGGCCGTGCCTATTTTGTTCATTTTATCCCCAGCATAAGCACAGTGCCTGGTATATGGATGTTTAATCACATTGAATAATGGATAAATTGAAGGACTACTGAGGGAGACAGAGCAGAATCAAAGAAGTGGGTTCAGAAAAGGTTTTATATAAGATTTCTTTAAAAATGACCTCCTGTTTTCCTGTAAAGAGGACAAATTCTTCACAGAGAGGCCTGAGGTTCATAGTACAAAATATTTCTCAGCAAGATTTTAAGGAAATGAGGTTGAGCTTTATTATTTTGAGACGTTTCTGAGATCGTAGAAAGAGCGTCACCAGGGTTTCCGTTGGACTTTCAAATGCCTGCACCCACTTCGGCTGGGCTGCTCCAGCCAGAAGACACAGTCGGACCAAGTCAGCGGCCAGGAAGCCCAGGGAAACCGGGAGCAACTCGATCACCGCGCCACAGGGCGCGCATGCGCGGGGGCACGCACCCAGTTCTCTCGCGCCAGGTCGTCAAAGTGAGCGCGCCGCCGCTGCCAGCGGTTCCTTATCTGGGCGGTGGAGGCGACTGAGGAGGTTTATGCAGTGGCACAGCCTCGGCCCTCAGAACTGGAGATTGAGCCCTCTCTAGTGACTTGGGGAGACAAGTCCGGAGATAGTAGTCCCTATGACTTGACTATCCTTCATTTCAGCGTTGTTTATGATGTGGACCCGAGGCCTGAGGAATCCGTAGGAGGCGCTGCTAGGTGTGGTCGCCATCTTCCTGGCTGAATCCCTGAAGGGAAAAGAAAGGGGAGGAAGGGGGGTGACTTGAATCCTGGCGATGAAGGCTTGGAAGCCCTGAGGGGTTCTTCCATGCAGGTCTCTGGGCGACTGTTGCTACTCCTTGCTTTTCCTAGTTAGTAAGTTTGCGTGGTTTTCGAGACCAAGGGAAGAACCTGGACCTAAGTGTCTGTACGTGTCAAAAATGGGGTGAAAAAATTTTTTTTGATATAAACGCGAGCTATGGGTAATGTCCTTAATACGTTTGTCCATACCTAGCTTCAAATCCAGCTTTTCCACTAACCAGTGTCTGATCTTGGACAAGGATTTATCCTTCTTTTGAGCCTGCTTCATCGTTTGTAGAAAGGGAGTGGTTAATTTATGCAAAACATCAATCACAGTGCCTAGCCTGTGGTAAGCACTTAATAAATGCCAGTTTTAATTTCCCTTTTCTGTTATTATAAAATTGCCAGTGCTCAGTCAGACACCTATAATTATTTATAGTCAGGAGCCTAAATTTCTCTGACACATCTTTTCTTCCTCTGTTGACAAGACTGCTAAAAACTAGCAATACTAGAGACATCAGGAAAGGAATGTCGATAGGAGGAGATGGGAAAGAAGATGTCAGGAGAAGCAGGGGATCTATGATCTTCTAGGTTTTGTTTTTCTTTTTCTCCTAGTTGTGTGGTCAGAGGCAAGTTTTTCTCCGAATTGTGTGGTTGTGTGGTCTGTGCTTTTTTTTTTAAAAATTTTTAAAGTTTGGAGTTTGGCCTCTAACTTCCATCCACTGTCTAGAGTGTAGTGCTAATGTAAAGGAGTAGAGGGATATAAAACATGGTGGTGTGAAAAACTTTGAATGTGGGACTAGCAGTTGGAGAACTAGTCCAGGTTTTTGAGAAGGGGAGTGACATGTTCAAAAAGGTATTTTTGAAACAGCAAGAGTAGTTTGGAGATGAAAATATTAGAATTGGAAAATCTGTTAAAAGGAAATCAGTTAAGCCCTTTGCACTAGAATAGTTTTAAGTCACTCAGGATAAGAATGGAAAGGGAGAGCTGGGTTTGAGAGACACTGCAGATATACAAAAAATGGTTACTAGTGGTGTGTGTGTGTACATACATGTGTTCTTAGGTACACAAAAAGCAGGATGTGAGTCAGCTAGCTAAGAGTTCTGTTGTTTAATTCTGGACATCCGCAAGAGCATTCAGTTATTTGACAGGGAGCTTGTGTGAAGGGAATTGGTTTTGGAAAGGAAGTGTTGAATTTGTTGAATTTGTGATGCCCATTCATTATGTAGGTAAAAGTAAGTAGCAAATAGTTGGGTAGATAACATCTCTCAATTACCTTTCTCTTTCCAGTATTTTAATTCCCCCCCCTCCCCCCCATAAACTCTTTAGTACATGCATACCTCTCCTGTACCTTGGGAAGAAAATCCTATTCTTTAAATTCTGTGGTTTTTGTATGGATAAGTCCATTTGTGGTGGTCCTGGCCATTTTGGGTGCCACTAAAATGATTCAGGTATAGGCTAGTCTCTTTCTTCAGACATTCATGCATATGATCTGCATGAATGGTTTCAGTGAAGAATGTCTAGTCCTGGACACTCTGAGATGTGTACATGGAATGTATGCTGAAGACCAGGTAGGAAGATGCATACCCTCTTGATTGCCTTTAAGAACCATGGGATTTGCACTCATGGTCAGAATGTAGCCTTTCAATAGCAGGGAATTTATTTTTGTTCTCGCTTTATTCCCAGAACCCATAATATAGCCTGGTAAATAGTGGGTATTGATGAGATATTCTTTTAATGGATGAGTATGTGAAGTGCTGGTACAATCTGAACCAGATGGAAGGGCTCTGAATGGTGACTTTGAATGTACCACCACTATGTTGGTGGTGGTAGTGGTGGTGCTTAACTGAACTTTACTGATGCTTGGTTATTGACTTAATTTACTTTTAATGAACTTTTCTTTTTAGAGCAATTTTAAATTTTCAGAATAATGACAAAGATAGTACAGAGAGTTCACAAATGTTTTCCACACCCAGTTTCCCGTTACTTATATCTTACATTATATGGTACATTTGTTATAATTAATGAACCAATGTTCATACATTATTATTAACTAAAGTCCATACTTTTTTCAGATTTCATTAGTTTTTACTTAATATCCTTTTTCTGTCCCAGAGCTCATCCAGAATACCACATTACATTTGGTTGTCATATCTTCTTAGGTTCTTCTTGACTATAACAGTTTCTCAGATATTCCATGTTTTTGATAACCTTAATAAATTATTTGGAGTACTTCTGTAAAGAAAATTTGTGTACCTTCACCCATATTTATTTATTTGTACAATTATTTGCTTATATCAGTATGGACTCATGGATGTTGCTGATTTTTTTTTTCCAGTTCCCTCAGTACATTGATGTAATGCAGTAGTTTTTCTTATTTTTTTTTTTATTAGAGAAGTTGTGGGTTTACAGAAAAATCATGCATAAAATTCAGGGTTCTCCCCAAATACCACCCCATAATTAACACCTTACATTGGTGTGGTACATTTGTACAAGTGATGAAAGCCATTTTTATAATTGTATTATTAACTGTAATCCATGGTTTAACTTAGGGTTCACTGTATTGGGCAGTTTCTTGGACTTTCAAATTTTATTTTTATTCTAGTAACATATATACAACCCAAAATTTCCCTTTTAACCACATTCCAATATATAATTCAGCGCTGTTTATTACATTCTCAATGTTGTGATACTATCACCTGCATCCATTACCAAAACTTTACGGTCAACCCAAATAGAAACTCTCCAAAATTTAAGCATTAACTCCCCATTCCCTACCCCTACCCTAGTCTCTAGTAACCTTTATTCTAGATTTTGACTCAGTATTTGTTTATTCCAATTATTTCATATCAGTGAGAGGACACAATATTTGTCCTTTTGTGTCTGGCTTATTTTACTCAACATAATGTCTTCAAAGTTCATCAGTGTATCAGAACTTCATTCCTTTGTATAGCTGAATAATATTCCATTGTGTGTTTATACCACATTTTATTTATACGTTGGTTGGTTGATGGACAATTGGGGTGAATCCACCTTTTGGCAATTGTGAATAATGCCACCATGAACAATGGTGTGCAATTATCTCTTTGTGTCACTGTTTTCAGTTCTTTTGAGTACATACTTAGAAGTGGGGTTGCTGGGTCATTTGATAATTCTGTACCTAACTTTACGAGGATGTGCTAAACTGTCTTCAACAGTAGCTGCATCATTTTACATGCTCACCAACAATGAATGAGTTTTCCTATTTTTCCACATCCTCTCCAACACTTATAATTTTCTGTTTCTTTAATAGTAGCCATTCTAGTGAGTGAAATTGTATCTCATTGTGGTTTTGATTTGCATTTTCCTAACAGGTAGTGATGCTGAGCATCTTTTCATGTATTTTTTGGCCATTTGTATATTTTCTTTGGATAAATGTCAATTCAAGTCTTTTGCCCATTTTGAAAATGGGTTGTCTTTTTATTGTTGAGTTGTAGGATTTCTTTATCTATTCTGGATTGGTAAACCCTTTTCCATATGTGATTTCCAAATATTTTGTCCCATTGAGTAAGTAGTCTTTTCACTTTCATGATGAAACCCTTTGCAAAAATGTTCTTCATTGTGCTGAGGTACCATTTATATGTTTTTTTCTTTTGTTGCTTATGCTTTTAGAGGGAAGTCTAAGAAATAATTGCATAATACAAGGTCCTGATGATGCTTCCCTATGTTTTCTTCTAGGAGTTTTATAGTTCTTGGTTTTATATTTAGGTATTTGATCCATTTTTATTTTATTTCTGTACATGGTGTGAGATAGGGGTCCCCCTTCATTCTTTTTCATATGGATATCCAGTTTTCCCAGCACCATTTGTCGAAGAGACTGTTTGTTCTATTCCAATTGAGTGGACTTGGCAGCCTTGTCAAAAATCAATTGGCCATAGATGCGAGGGTTTATTGCTGAGCTCTCAGTTTGAGTCCATTGGTCTATATATCTATCCTTGTGCCAGTACCATGCTGTTTTGATCACTGTAGCTTTATAATAAGTTTTAAAGCCAGGAAGTGTGAGTCCTCCAATTTTGTTCTTCTTTTTCAAGATGACTTTGGTAATATGGGACTTCTAACCCTTCATGTAAATTAGAGGATTATCTTTGCCATTTCTGCCAAGAAGGCTGTTGGAATTTTTATTGTGATTGGATT
>JAQZBX010086583.1:0-12976 GCA_029593785.1 Cabassous unicinctus | reverse complement strand
TGCAGCAAGACCTCACAGCAGGAAGCGGGTGTGGCTCAATCGATAGAGCCCCCGTTTACCATGCGGGAGGCCCCAGGTTCGCTTCCAGGGGCCTCCTTGTGAGAGCAGGCCGGCTGCGCGGTGCGGTGGGCTGATGCAGCAGGACCTCGCAGCAAGGGGGAGATAAGCAGACACGGAAGAAACACACAGCGAATGGACACAGTAAAA
Organism: Cabassous unicinctus; assembly: GCA_029593785.1. NCBI lineage: Eukaryota > Metazoa > Chordata > Mammalia > Cingulata > Chlamyphoridae > Cabassous > Cabassous unicinctus. The sequence goes on along the minus strand of JAQZBX010086583.1, from coordinate 12,769 downwards.
CACAAGCAGCAAGGGTGGGATAAATAAATAAATAAATAAATCTTATATGCTATAATGTGAACAGGGCTGGAAATGGAACATTTATAGTTTATTGCCACCACCAGAGGGCAGAGTAAGCATTATTGTGACTGTTTCTATATCAATGACAATAAAGGAATCTAGAATGTAACATGAGTACATAATTTAAACACCAGTTACTAATCCATAAATCTTGAGAGAGGGCCAGAATAGACTTAGGAAAAAATAAAAATATAAAAAGGAAATACCTGAAGAATAATAAGCTAAATATTAAGGGTAAATGATTGTCACAGGAAAATTTGGTAGTTAGGAAAAATATGAAGTAGTTTTAAAGATTCTTTTTTTTTCATTTTTTCATAGCTGTTGGAGGTTTATGTAAAAATCAGAGTTCCCATATGGCCCCCACCCCCTGCAACACACACAGTTTCCCCTAGTATTAACATTTTACATTAGTGTGGTACCTTCTTACAACTGATGAAAGAATATTATTATAATTTACGTTAGGGTTCGTTCTTTGTGTTACACAGTTCTGTGGCTTTTTAATTTGAAGGTGTTTTAAATTGAAAAAATAATCAGCAATATCAATATAATTATTCTGGAATATTGTAAAGGGATAAAGAGAGGAAATGGGAAGATGGAAAATTTGCTCATGTGATACAGCCCTGTCAAACTATGCAAATGGCAAAATATTTTTCAGAATAGTCAAAAAAGTCACAGAAGTAAGAGTATGCCAGAGGGCAGGCAAAACTATGTTACAGGATAAAAATGATTCCTTAAATATAATCATTCCTGAGTTATCAAAGACTGCCCAGGGAATAGAGTTGCCACTGAAAATAAGCACATCAATCACTTCTTAATTCTCAATGGCAGCTACTTTGCTGTTAATCTATACATTTCCTCCAGAATGGCTGAGCACACTGTGGGTTGGATGTATCTGTAGCTGGCTTGGTGCTGCGGATCTCTTTAAGAAATATCAAATTCTATCATGGTCGAAAGGAATGAGAAGTCAAGTGTTGTAAAAGAAGCTTGTTTTAATGGCACTTGACATTTAAATTGGTCTTCTGCAAAATATGTTTTGCACCTTAATTACTGTTTCTTTCAACAACAAAAAATTAAGTCCCAGGTGATTTTCCTACCTTATTAGCTAAGAACAGCTTCCCTGGTCATTACAATAGACAAATCCGCACACCCACTAAACCTGCCATGGAGACAGCATTTCCATTAGCTGGTCTGCCCTCTTTCCTCCCCTGACCCTCCCAGGGGTGCACATGCTGGCACCCTACCTGCTGGCAGACTTGGTAGCAGGCAGCTCCCTTAGCTACCTGTTAATGAAGGCAGAACTCCATTCCCTCCCCAAGCTCTCATATCCCTGAGGCTCTTAACAGTGGATCTCAAGTCTCCCATCTGTGAACCCAATGCATCAGAATCATCTGTGTGTGCGGTGGTGGCCGGGGGTGGGGTAGGGGAGTCATTAAAATTACACATTCCCAGCTCCAACCTCAGACCTATTGAGTAGAATCTCCCAAGCTGGATGCAAAGTATCTATATTTCTGAACAATTTTATTAGGTGACTCTTATAAACAGCAGGTTGCAGAACTGCTGAGCTAGGAGAGAGCTAGCAAATTGGGTAAAATAACAATAACAAATTTTCCCACAGTGTTTACAGCATGCAATGTGGATTATCATACATTTTTTCACTGAACCATCACAGCTGGCCTTATGAGATCACTGTAACATTAAGAGCCTACTTGCATTGTTTACTTTGCATACGTTATCTTGTTGGAGCCTCTTAGGTAGGTTCTGTTAGGGACCTTATTCTAGACCAGGAACTAAGGCTTTAAAAATGATGTGCTTATCCAGGATCATATCTGGGAAGTGGGTCAAGGTTCAAGTCAGACCCTTTGACTCCCAATGCCATGATCTTTCTACCAAACAATACAGTCTCATTAACTTTGGAGGTGGACAGAGACAGGCCTTACTTTTCAAAGTGAAAAAGCCCTTACTTTTCAGAGGCAGAAGATCCAAGACAATGCCAGGATCCAGAGCATCTCTGGACAACAACATTTTTTAGAGGCAGACTCACTGTACTTTTCATAATTCTTAAAGGTATTCCTGAGATGCCTGCCTTTGGAATTACTTTTCATGCACTGGAAAGAGGTTTGGACTCATCTGTCCATATTCTTCCAAGGTTTTCTAAAAAGCAACCTTTCAACTGAATGAGATACAGACAGATTGAGGGATTCCTCTATAGCCATAGAAGAAAGACCCACAAGAACATGAAATTCCCTTGACCATAGTAAGCTAACTGTGGCAGATTGGATTTTCCAAAAATGGTCACAGCAATATTCCCAGTCCCATTGGCTTCTCCAGGACCCAGCCACTCACCAATCAAGAGTTGGGGTCTGTGTCCCCTTCCCTTGATCAGGCATGTGGCTGCTCCAATCAACAGATTATGGCAGACAGTGTAAACTACAATGTAAATTATAATCCATGCTTAGTGGCAATGCTCCAAAATGTGTTTATCAATTGCAATGAATGTACCACAGTAATGAAGGATGTTGTTAATGTGGGAAAATGTGGGAGGTGTGGGGAGTGGGGCATATGGGAATCCCCTATATATTCTCCGTAACATTTATGTAATTGAAGTATCTTTTAAAAAATAAAAAAGTGAAGAAAAAAAATAAAGTATGGCAGAAGTGATGTTATGTGACTTCCAAGGATACAGCTCTGCCTGGCTTTCTTGGTATAGCCCATGTGAGAGTGCTATACCAAGCCGACAGGCATCATTAACCCCCAGACATGTAAAGGAACTGGCCTTTAGATGGTGCCATGCTTCAGGCTTGCCAGTGAGCTTCCAGCTGAGTCCCATGTCTTAAAGCAGAGACATGCTGGCCTCCCTGTACCCTGTCTGAATTGCATGTTAAATTGTTGTGCTACACCACTAAATTTTGGTGTAATTTGTCACACAGTCATAGCAAGTGGAATTCCAGCCCTAGCCAGCTCCATATTTAGGCTCAACTAACTTTCAGTGAAGATTCTGGAGAGAAATTTCATTCAAAATGAGAAAAAAAATGACTTATCAGTGCTTTTCAGACTTTTCCACCCAAAGTACCCCCGGCAGATTTGAGCAAACAGCTCCCCTTGTGAATATGGGGGTATAGTCAGAAGAGGTCTATGGCACACCCAAAACTTAATTGAAATCTCTTTTTTATCTTTAAAAGCCATTCAATTTTCCATGTTGCCTTTTCTCTTCTTTTTTAAAATGAAAAATAATGATTTGTAACTTACCATTAGGTTAAATCTGTTCTCTAGAAAGACGTGCCATTTTTTTTCCAGGTGTATTGCATAGGGTTATGATTACCTCAGCAAGAGAAGCATGGATTTGAGTACTGAAGTCTTTAATATCAATGGTAGGCAAGCCTTCTGAAGGGCACATGAATTGTTTACATTTTTGCAAAATCATGTGACAGAGACTGATAGCCACTGTGCTCAAGCTTAAAGCATTGGTTCAACTGATAGTTTCTAATCTGGACCCAAATGAATGTGGGCAATTATTTAATTTCTCTTGGTTGGCCAATCTGGATTGTTCTGAATGAAACCTTTCTAATACAGCAAAGCCCAATAATGCAACTTTTAAAATACATATTTTAGGTGTTCTAATTTAGTGAGAAATATCCTTGCTATCCCTGTGTATTTGGGGGACATAAATGAACTAGCTATATATGTATATTAAAAACATTGTATGATGTGGCATTTCTAATCGGATTATACTATACAATATCTTCTAGGTTTTCTGGCCAGTAATGGTTAATGGAGATTAACCATCTTAATGGAGATTAAGAGTCCCCTGGCTGGCTGAGACTAAGGACCGAGAGTGAAATAGATGGTGGGCATCAATTCCAATGTCACTACAGGCTCCCTTCACCTCACATCATAAGTCCCGGCTATCCCACCTTTCCTATTCCAGCAAACAGCAGCTTATGCCAAACTGTTGTCCTATGCAATGGCTCTCAAATCTGGGTGCCCAATTGAATCACTTGGGAAGTGTTTCAAGAATTACCAAGGGCAGCAGATACAACTCAAATGGTTGAGTGACTGCTTCCTGTGTACAAGGTTCTGGGTTCAATTCCCCAGGACTTCCTAAAAACAAAAACAAACAAAGAAACAAATGAAAAACCGACTTGAGGGAGCCGGTGTAGCTCAGTGGTAGGGCACCAGCTTCCCTCATATGAGGTCCTGAGTTCAATTCTTGGCCCCAGCACCTCAAACAACAACAACAAAAACCTGAGCCTAAACTGTATCCCAGATCATTTAAAACAGAATCTCTGGAGGTGAGGGCAGATATTCCAGGATTATAATGGGTTCATGATGGAAATAAGTCTCCTGACTCCTGGTTCAAAGTTCCTTCCACTACTAGCTTCTACCATTTCTTATTCCTTTCGATTCTATATACGCAAACATGGTTTGACTAACCCAACAGTCTACAAATGTTCCTTTCTATTAACACAGAAACAAACAAGAACAAGCCTATATCAACAATATCTTCCTCCAACTTATCCTCTTTTTAGGCTTCTTCAGAAGAAAGAAAATTCCTATCTGATTCTGACCTGCATTTGATAGCTCCCTAATGCAGTTTTGCAGTCACTGCAATTTTTATAACACACTTTAGCAGAAAGTGTAAAAATTATGTTTTACAATAATCTGATTTATCATGACATGCATGAATTCACCACTCTACAGTCAAACATTACTAAGTTTGAGAAAGCTGTTCATTTCTTAGCAGCACTTGAATTTAAAGCTCTATAAAGCAAAAGAAGAAGCCACACAACCCCTCCCCCATCATCTCCTCACAGAGAAAAAAGAAACAGGCATTTTAAATCTTAATTTCATCAACGTCAGAGATGGATTTTAAAAAATCAAAAGTCAGCAATGTTCTGCCATAACACCTTACATTTTTTTAATTGCCTCTTTCAACTCATACTCATCATCCCGCCTCAATATAGATATAGCCTGGATAAAATTAAAATGTTGAAAAGCAATGGAATATTACTCTCTTCAAATGAAAGTGAACAATGCTCACCAACTTTAAAAGAATAAATATACATAATGTGAAAATTACTTGGGGTATGGGGGTGCTATTTCATCCATCTAGAAACCACACCAAGCCAAGAACATCTCCTGTGTGACAATGGAGTTGTAAAGGGAAAGGGCATACTAACTCAAAGCAGCTTTGCCCAAACGGAGGTGGGAGGAAATAGTACACTTAAGTAAAAAGTCTACTAAATATTTAATAAACCAAGTTTTTAAATCAGTTTCTATCTCTGCAGTTTTGATTGCTTCCTGCCTTTCTCTTTTCTTTCTTCCTTTCCGCCATGAAGAAAATGATCTCGCCCACTCATGCGGCTTTCACGCTCCCACCACAAGCAGCTGGTGACCAAAGCTTTATCATTTAGTTTCCGATAGACCAGGGGTTCTTAAAAAGGGGTCCGTGAGCTTGAATATAAATTCAAAAAAACATTATTCTTGGGGGATGTGTTGGTGCGGGTGTGATATATTTATTATCAAATACACAGTATAGTGTGGGCTTAGTAAGGGGTCCGTGGTTTTCACCTAAATGGCAAAGGGATTCATGGAACAAAAACAGTTAAGAACCCCTGCACTTAGACCTTGCCTCAGTTTCTAAAACACAACTTTTCTTATTAACCAACTACTCAATCCAGCTTTTACTCTTGATTTTTAAAATTTCTCTCTGTGGTAACAGCCTCCTCTGGTCACCCAGGCTGAAGCCATTTATCCTCTGCTCCCACTTCTCCCTTTTCCTAATATCCAGTTCTTGTCATTTTTCCACCACTAATGCCTAGGCAGGAACAGAACACAAACTTAGGGTGCATTGGGCGCTGGAGGGAGTCTGGCTGGATTCCCATCCAGTGACCAAGGATAAGTTATTTAACTTGTCATTCTGTGATGTTTCCTCATTTGCAAAAGAGAGAAGATAATAAAAATAATACCTTAAAGGGTTGTTGCAAGGATTAAATTAGATAAACACACAAAGCACGAGAGCAGTAAACACACTCAGTAAGTGTTTGCTACACAGTAGTATCGCTGCCCCCTCTCCTAGCTGAGATGATTTGTTAATTCTTCTGCAATGCAACCTCCATACCTTCCAAAGATTATCCCTTATTAATCCCACTCAATTGCTCAAAAACAGTTATCAGCAGCTCTTGATTGCCAAAGAAATTTGATCCAGCCTCCACCATCCAGGCCCACAGTTTGCATTTCTAGCCTCATGTCCGCAACCAGCTGCTTCAGGTCCATCAGGTCCGTTCCTTGTCAAGTTGAGGCCACACTCCTGCTTCTTTTGCTCACTCTCCTCCCTCCACGGGGCTTTTGACATCTCAATCCACCAAATTCTTTATTTTACTCTGAAATATTTCAAACAAATAGAGAAGCACAGAGATATATATAACAGACTTACGCTCCACCCAATGCTATCAATCCCAAACATTTTGTCCCCCTTGCTTCAAACCTTTTAAAAGAGATAAAACATCACAGATAGATCCTCAAATACACCTGTGTAATCCTCCCTGATCCCATCCACCTCACACCCTCCCCAGAGGTAACCACTGTCCTAGATCTGATGTTTATGATTCCCTTGCACTTTAAAAAATGTTATACATCAAAAACAAGGAAAGTCTGAGAAACTGTCACAGCCAAGAGGTGCCCAAGGAGACAGGATGGCTAAATGTAATGTGTATCCTGGAGATGGATCTTGGAGCACAAAAAGGACATTAGATAAAAGCTAAAGAAATTGGAGTAAAGTGTGGACAATGTATCCAATTTTAGCTCTTTGTTTGTGACAAATGTACCATACTAATGTAAGACGATAATAACAGGGAAAATGGGTGTGTGGTTTATGGGCACTCCCTGTACTATCTCCACAATTTTTCTGTAAATCTAAAACTATTCTGAAGTAAAAAGTTTGACTTAAAAAGATGCTATTACCCCTGTATTATCAGGGTTCCGTAGGGAAGCAGAACCAACAGGAGACATCTGTAAGTAGTATGAGATTTTATAAAATTGTCTCACACAACCATGGGGATGCACAAGTTCAAATTCCATAGGGCACGCTGTAAACCAGTGGCTGTGATGAAGGTCTTTGATGAGTTCCCAGAAGACGCTGGCTGTCAGAAGTAGAAATGGGGATTCTCTCTCTGAATGCTGACATCACTTCCCCTTTTAAGACCTTTAACTGATTGGATGAGATGTCACTCATTGCTGACTGCAATCTCCTCAATGGATTGTGGATGTAACCATTCATCTATGCAATCAACTCACTGATGACTAAAGTCCATAAATGTACTTGTATTACAATTAGCCCAGTGCTTGCTTGACCAAAAAACTGGGCACCATTACCTGGACAAATTGACACATTAGCCTAACTGTCACAACCCCCTATGTATATAACTATTGACAATATGTAACATTGTTCTATATGTTTTCCAAATTACGTAAATTATGTCATACTATACATTTCATTATACAGCTTGTTTTTTTTCATTGGTTAGTCTCCAATGCCCCATTAGGGTTCCATTTTCTGTCCTTCTCCATGATCCTCTGTGGCCCAAAAGGCTGACCTTCACAGACTGCATCCTCAGGCTCCCTTGCTCTATGCTTCAGGTTGAACATTGGGAAGCAACAACAGAAGACTGGAGAGTGGCAGAAAAGAAAGTACAGTGTGGGTGGCAGAATAATGCCTTGTACCCAAGATGCCACATCCTAATCTCCAGAACCTGTAAATATGTTCCCTTAGATGTCAAAAGAGATTTTACAAATGGGATTAAGTTAAGTATCTTGAGATGGGAGATTATCTAGATTATCAGGTGGGCCCAATGTAATCACAAGGATTCCTGAAAGAGGGGAGCAAAATGAAATGCTGATGCTGGCTTTGAAGATGGAGGAAGGGGCTGTAAGCCAAGGAATGCAGATGGCTTTTAGAAGCTGGAAAAGGCAAGGAAATGGGTTATCCCATGTAACCTGCAGAAGGAATGCATCCTTTCCAACATTGTGATTTTAGCTCAGTGAGACCTGCTTTAGACTTCTGACCTCTAGAACTTTAAGGTAATCAATTTGTGCTATTTTAAGCAACTGTGTATGTAGTAATTTGTTACAGCAGCAACAGGAAACTAATACACAGAAAGTATTTATTGTCCTGCAATCTCCTTGCTTGGCTGCACTTCTGGCAGCTGCTGCTTTTCTGGCTGTAGCTGCCTTCTAGCATGCTTTCTTCTATGACTCTGGCTTTCACCAGGCTCCATTAACCACACTCCCTCCCTTTACCCCTTCAGGACTACCTAGAGGAGGTAAAGACTTTCTCATTGTTACTAGTTCCTGGGTGCTTTACCAATCTTTCTGGTTCTGTTGACCTATCCACACCTCTGGATACAGTTTCTTCATTAAGTTATCTTCAGTTAAACTCTTTGAGTGTGCCATGTTTTTTGATAGGACCTTGATAAATATACTTTTTTGTCTCACAACTATATATTTTTTATATATTCATGTTGATACATGTAGATCTAGTTCATTTAGTTTATTAGTTAGAAAACATTCTATCATATAAAAACACTGCCTTTTATTCATTCTCTTATAGATGGATGTTTAGGTAGATTTCAGTTTTACTCATTAAACTTTCTTGTGTATATATCCTAGTGTATAACAGATTTTCTCTAAAGTGTAAATTTGCATGTGGAATTGTGGGTGGTTGATAATATATAATTTTCAAATTTGATAGATATGATGAATTGACTCTCCTATGTCTTCACTCAAATATGTATCCATAAAAATCCCACCCATTTTTTAAGCCATAGCTTGAATCCCACCTCCTCCATGCAACCTTCCTTGACATTTCCAGCTGGTATGGATCCTGTAGCAATTTTATTTTGGTATCACTCATATGGCATTTCCATCACCCCTCTTTTTTGCTTTATTGTTATGTATGCACAAGTCTCATCTCCCCTAAAATCAAGAACCATATCATTTTTGTAACTTTATGCAGCAGATTGTATTTGTATCCTGAACAATATCTATCAGTACATCTTTTTCCCAAACCAGTTTCTCTTCTTGATTTCTCTCTTTCTATTAACCCTATCAAAATCCTCCTAGCCACAAAGTTCTGAGGCTTTGGGCATCTTAAATTCTTTCTGCTCCCTCCCCTGCTAAACTGTCATTTGCTAAGGACTTGTGCACCCATGACCACCATAGCGCTTGAATCCAATCTCTCATTCCATTCCCATTGCTGCTCCCGTAGCCTAGGTCCTCTGCTTCTCATCTGGACTTCTGTAATGGCTTTGGACTGGTCCCCCAGCTTCTTCACCCAAGAGGCTGGATTCCCCTTTTTGAAGTATCCTATGAAAGCATCTCTTTTCTGCTCACACGCCATCAAGGCTCAGAACTCTCCAGTCATAGCCAGGACCCACTTACTTTTCTCCCTTTTCTGAAACCCTCTGCAATTGGGCATTTTTTTCCTTCTCCAAATGTATCTCACCATTTTCCTGTACCCGCACAGGTCTTTGTTCATGCTCTGTCTTTTGTCTGGAAGACCCTCCCTTTTACCCAATGAAATTTTGTTTTTAATGTTGCCTACTACACAAAGAAGACTCCCTTCCCATTCCCTCCCCATCTCTACCTCCTGCCCTCAACCCACCACCACCATAACGGGATAGCCTTTCTCCCTCTTTAGACCCTCACAGCACTCTGTAACTTGTGACACCCTTTAATTCCTTTTACATCACCAAGCTTATTGTTCCTAGTCTTGTGGCCATGTGTATATTCCTACAAATCCTTTTAGTTTATAGAGGTCAAAGGTTATGTTTTAATATTTTTAAAATTTCTCCCAAGTCACCTACCATTGTGCTTTGTATATACACAAATTTATGAGAGAAAACGGGAATCTGGAGGGATAGGAGAAATCATGTAGCTGGAAGAAACTTCAGAGATTATCTACTTCGCCTCAACCTGCATTCTGTCTTTCCCTCCTTTATATGCTTCAATGAGTCCCTGTTCTCTTAGAATAAAGTCTAGATTGTTAACGTGGCTTGAGACCTGCAGGTTGGGCCCTGTTTCTTCCTCCCTTACTGCTCATTCCATCTTTGCCCCTTCTTTCCCCTGGCTCTTCATCACGTGGCTGGCTCATTCTCTACTGCTCTTCCCCTCCCTGCTTCACTAAAATAGCTTATATTGTCTTCAGAGCTCAGCTTAAAATTCACTTCATTCACTCATTCATTCTATGTGCCAGCCACTCTCCTGGGCAGTGGGGATAGAGCAGGGAACAAGACACCCCAAGCTCCCTGCCCTCATGGGGTTCACATGCTTCCCCACAAACTAGTCTGTTTCCTCCAATTATATGGAGGGACCGGACTTCTCCTCTGTAGCACATCTCACAATTTTAAGTACTGGCTCATTTAATTATTTCATTTAATGCCTATATTTCTTGATAAGCTGAAAGATCCTCAAGGGTTGGGTCATTGGCTCCCTTCTTCACTATTGTATCCCCAGCACCAAGCACAGTGCCAGGCCCACAGTGAGTCCTCAGTCAATTTCTTGAATGATTGAATGAAGTAATGAAATCACGTTCTCACTCTATAGTCAAGGAAATTGTGGTCCAGGGTTGGGAGGGTCACCAGCCCCTCCTCAAATGCAACAAGGTAATGTAACAAGGTAGGGAAAGGGTTAAAACCTGGTCCACATGACTCCGTCCCAGTGCTTTTTTCATTTTAATAAAATAGAAATGGAGGCAACCAAACTAAATGTCCATCAATGAGAAAATAAGTGAATAAATTATGTTCACAAGACAGACTAACTAACGGCAGTTAAAATGAAATAACCAGATTTGTATGTATAAATATGGATTGCTCTAAAAAATAATGTTGAGTAAAACAAAATACCTATAGTTGGGTCTTTTTTATATTAGTCCCTGAACTTTTTAAAATAAAAGGCATTTTAAAGTTCCTATGAAAACAATTGAAATGGATAAAGGCAAGGTGAATGAGTAGTGGTGGGGATCAAATGTGAAAGAGGAAAATATACTAAGAGAAGAAAAGGAAAAGCCATGAAAACTATTCTTTTGTTTTTTTCATAGTTTTATTGAAATATATACACACATCACACAATCCATCTAGAGTGTACAAACAACGGCTCTCATTATATCACAGAGTAGTGCATTCATCACCATAACCTATTTCAAAACATATTCATTACCCCAAAAGGAAAAACCCTATACTCCTTATGCCCCCCTGTTATTGGCATTTAGCACTGGAGTGGGAACTTTGTTACAACTGATGAAAGAATATTAAAATATTACTTTAACTACAGTCCGCAGTTTGCATTAGTTGTATTTTCCCCATATACCCCTATTGTTAACACCTTGTAATAGTAACATATAATTGTTCTAGTTCATGAAAGAACATTCTTATATTTGTACTATTAACCAGGGTCAGTGTCCATAAGGGTGATCTCTGTGTTATACAGTCCCATGGGTTTTTGTGTTTTTTTTTTTAATTAAAAAAGGTGTAGGCTTCCAGAAAAGTCACACAAAAAATACAATGTTCTCATATACTCCCTTATTGTTAACACTTTGCACCAGTGTGGTACTTTTTCTTTTTTACAATTGAGAAAAGAATATTAAAGTATTATAGTCCCTTCATTGTGCCTTATTTTTAATACCTTGTAATAGTGAAATACAGTTTTTCTGGTCCATGTAAGAGCATTCTTGTATTTGCACTATTAACAACATTCCTCATCCTCCAAGTTCACTACGTTATACAGTCCCAAGTTTATCCTCTAGCTTTCATTGTATCATCAGTTACAATCCTAGACTACCCCTATAAACCACTATAACATCTATAAATCAGTGGTGTTAATTATACTCACTATAATGTGTTCCCATCATCTTTATCCATTCCCAAATATTTACAATTAACCTTATTAAAAATTCTGCAGGCATTAAGCATCCCTCTTCTAAACCTTAATTCTACATCCTAGTAAGTTATACTCTAGGTGTTAACTCCATGAGTTTATTCATTGTATTTCATTCATATTAGTGAGACTATACAACCTTTGTCCTTTTGTGTTTGGCTTATTTCACTCAACATAATGTCCTCAAGGTTCATATATATTGTAATATGCATTCCAACTTCATTTCTTCTTATAGATGAAACGTATACCATCATATGTATATACCACATTTTGTTTATCCATTGATTGGTTGATGGACATGTGGGTTGCTTCCATCTTTTGGAAATTATGAATAATGCTGCCATGAACATCCATGTGCAAAATACCAGTTCGTGTCCCTGCTTTCAGATCTTCTGAATATATTCCTAATAGCAGGATTGTGTATCATACAGCAGTTCTATATTTAGCTTCCAGAGAAACTGCCCAACTGTCTTCCATAATGGCTGTACATTGTCCATTCTCACCAACAGTGAAGTAATGTTCCCATTTCTCCACATCCACTCTAGCACTTGCAGCTGTTTTGTTTTGTTTTGTTTTGTTTTGTTTTAATAGTGGCCATTCTATAAGGTGTGAAATGATATCTCATTGTAGTTTTAATTTGAATTTCCTTAACAGCTAGTCATGTTGAACACTTTTTCATGTGCTTTTTAGCCATTTGTATTTCCTCTTTGGAAAAAATGTCTGCTCAAGTCTTTTGTCCATTTTGTAAATGGGTTGTTTGTCTTTTTTTTTTTTTTTTTTT
>JAQZBX010086581.1:0-12975 GCA_029593785.1 Cabassous unicinctus | reverse complement strand
AGATCGAGTCATTAGTAGAAATTGATAAAGAAAGCATCACTGGTACTTTCAGATGTTTAATTGGTCTGCCTGAAAGTATTTAGGTCCTAGAGATCTTACACAGATCTCTTCTGAGTCTTTTGTCCAAATGAAAGCATAAGTGGATATAATATCAGTTATTTATATTGCATTTTATATTATTTTTTAATTTTTAAATAAATAGCTTTATTGAGGTCTAAGTGCATATAATAAACTGTAAATATTTAAAGTGAAAATTCAATAAGTTCTACATATGTATACACACAATGAAGCCATCACCACAATCAAGAAATCAACATAACCGTGGCTTCCAAAAGGTACCTGTGTCCCTGTCTAATCCCTCCTTTTCCTCCCTCCAACCCTTCATCTCTAAACATCAACTGATCTGTTTCTGCCACTGTAGATTCATTTGTATTTGCTAAATTTTTATGTAAATGGAACATACAGGATGTACTCTTTTTGTGTGACTTCTTTTACTCAACATAATTATTTTAAGGTTTTTTTCCATGTTGTTGAATGTCTCAGTAATTCATTTCTTTTTATTGCTGAATAGTTTTCCATTATATGGGTTTGCCACATTTTTTTTTTTCCGTTCATCTGTTGATGAACATTTGAGTTGTTTCCAGTTTTAGACTATTACTAATAAAGTTACTCAGTACTCATGTATAAGTTTCTGTATGTACATATACTTCTTTTTCTCTTGGGTAAAACCTAGAAGTGGTATGGCTGGATTGTATGTTCCGTGTGTGTTTAACTTCTTATGAAATTGTCCAACTGATTTTGAAAGTGGTTGTACCATTTTACATACTAACCAGCAGTATTTGTGAGTTCTAGTTTCTCCACGTACTCACCAATACTTTGAATGGTCACTTTTTAAAATTTTAGCCATTTTAATAGGTGTGTAGTATTATTTCATTGTGATTTTTAAGTTTCATTTCTCTGATGACTAATGATATTGCACATCCATGTGCTTATTTGCCATCCAGATCTCCTACTTGGTGAAATGACTATTGAAATCTTTTGCCCATTTTGGTTTTTAATTGAATCGATTGTTTATTTTCTTATTTTTGTGTTTAGAGAGTCCTTTATATTCTGGATACAAGTCCTTTATCAGATATTTACTTTGCAGAATTTTTCTCCCAATCTGGCTCCTCTTTTCATTCTTTTAAAGAGCATAGGTTTTTCATTTTGCTTAAGTCCATGTTTTCAATTTCTTTTGTTTCTGGATTATATTGTGTCATGAAAGAAAGCATTGCCTAATTCAAGACCACAAAGACTTTCTCCTTTGTTTTTTGTCCTAGAATTTTCTAGTTTTAGGTTTTATATTTAGGTCTATGATCCATTTTGAGTTAACTTTTGTATATGATACAAAATATGGTTCATTTAATTTTTTTGTATGTGGGCATGCAATTGTTCCAGCATTTTTTATTAAAAATGCTGTCCTTTCTCCTCTGCATTGCCTTTGAGCCCTTGTCAAAAATCAGTTGTCCATATAAGTATGTGTTTATTTCTGGCTTCTCTATTCTGTTCTTTGATCTACTTCTTAATCTTTTCACCAGTACCAAGCTGTCTTGATTTCTCTAGCTTTCTTGGAATCAGATAGTTTCAGCTCTCTCAACTTTGGTCTTCTTTTAGAAAGTTCTTTTTTTTTTTTTTCCAGGTCCTATATGTTTCCATTTGACTTTTAGAAACAGCTTGACAATTTCTGCAGAAAAGCTGGCTGGGATTTTGAATCAGATTGCACTGAATGTGTTAGATGAATTTGGAGTAATTAGTATCTTAGACTGTTCTTTCATTTCTTTCAGCAAAATTTTATAGTTTTTAGTATACAGGTCTTTCCTATCTCTTTTCAGATTTATCTTTAAGTATTTCAAGCTTTTGTTGCTATTTTAATTGATTTTTTTAAAAAATGTTACTTGCTGATTTTTTCTTGTTATTATGCAGTAATACAGTTGATTTTTGCATATTGATCTTGTATCTTCCACCTTCCTAAACTCACTTATTAGTTTAAGTAGTTTTTATTTGTAGATTCTATCAGATTTTATATGGGCAATCATTGTCATCTTCAAATAAATAGTTTTTCTTCCTTTCCAATATGGATGCCTTTCTCTTTTACTTTTTTTGCCTCATTGCACTGACTAGAAGCTCCAGTACAAGGTTAAATAGAAGTGGTGAATATGACATCCTTGTCTTGTTCCTGATTCTTTTGCCATTGGGTATGACATGAGCTATAGGGTTTTTGGTTAATTATACTGAAGATTAGTTGCATAAGCATTTAGGACTATTATTTGATTTTCCTATTGCTTAATTGACCTCTTTATCATTGTGAAATGATTTTGTCCTTGGTAATATTCTTGCTTTGAAGTCTTTTATTTGACATTAATATAGCCACTCAAGTTTTCTGCCATTAATTCCATCCAGTGTTTTTTGTTATTATTGTTTTATCTCAGTAATTTTTCTATATATATTGTGGTTTTTATTTCTAAGGATTTTTCATAGTGGAAGGCATTAGGAAAAATGATTTATACTCTCTCTCCAGTTTTCTTTTCTGTTAGAGGGACGTAATAATGGAACCTGTAACCATAGAGTTATTCTGAGTATTAAATGAGTTAGTATATCAAAGCGCCTTTCTCAATGTAAGCTCAGCTCTCAATAAATATCTGTGGCTGTTGTTCTTACTATTTCTGCGGAGTTAAAAAATTTGATCTATAAAATATTGAAGCAGAATTTCCTATTGATTTATATCCTCAGGAAATTTCTTGTTTGCTCTTTCTTTGGTCATTTTCAATCTAAATAAAGTTAAACATCATCATGGAATTTATAAATGAATATGAATTCTAAAGATACCTATATTTAATCTTATTTTTTTACATTATCATTTTATCATTGTTTTGAACTTAGAATTGTGTACAAAGTTGCAGGTATACTCTCATCTTATTTTTTTTAAGTTAGTGAGTTGCAATTTCCCAAATTCGTTAGAATTGTACGGTAATTGTAAGTTATTCTCAATTTCACAAACTTTGATTTCAACATAGGCGTCCATTGAGAGACTGAACAAGTTGATCTTTTCTTAAACTAAAGGAATAACTTTATATTTAATGTTTTGTATGGCTCCTTCACATTATTACCATTTATAATGGGACATGCCATTTTCAGATCGGGCAGCTGGCTTTTAAAGGAATGAAGAGACTCAACAGAATCCAATCAATAGTGTTTGAGACTGCCTACAACACTAATGAGAACATGCTGATTTGTGCGCCTACTGGAGCTGGGAAGACCAACATTGCAATGCTTACAGTCTTGCATGAAATTCGCCAACATTTTCAACAAGGTGTTATCAAAAAGAATGAATTTAAGGTAGGAAATTAACATGCCAGGCAAAGGCTTATTAAATTGTAAGATAAAAATCATTTTGCAGTTGTTCAAATATGAAATCTGGAAGTTTTTAAGGGTATTGTGCTTGAAATTACGTAAAGAATGCTATTTGACTTACTTCATTACTATCAAGATAATCCCTATTTGTGTTGTAAAATCCTATTACCCCTGTGAAAAGCTATGAAAATACATTTAGCTTTGAAGCAGAACCAATTTTCAAAGTGATGAGGCTGAATAGACAAATTCCATTGTCCTTTAAACAGCTGCACACTTACTCAACAAAGATAAGTACTTTTCATATATCACTATTAGGATTTTTCACTTGAAGAAACTCAAATCATATTTCACAATAAATTGTGATTTGTATTGGGTACTTGAAACAAATGGCCTTGTAGTTTTTGCTCATTCATCAAGTTAGTGTTCCTTTGGTACAGATTGTATATGTTGCTCCAATGAAAGCCTTGGCAGCTGAAATGACAAATTACTTCAGCAAACGTCTAGAGCCACTGGGCATCACTGTGAAAGAATTGACTGGTGATATGCAGTTATCAAAATCTGAAATTTTACAAACTCAGGTATGTAGATTACCACAATCTTTTCTTTCCTACTATTCTTTTATATGGTAATTGTGTAAATTATTAAGCAACTATAACGTAAATAACTATAATGCATAATACAGATAAAATATAATGAAATTCTTTTATTTGTAACCACTTCTTGTCTATGTCATCCATTGTAACTTCTGCACTTCTTGCTATATCTTCAGTATTGTTGTAGATTTTAAGTTCATTGGTAGTAGATGTTGTTCTTTTACAGTAATAGAGAATGAGCATGTGGATGAGACCCAGAATTCAATCTAAGAGAAGGAAAATATATAAATCTTAAAATGATCCAACTAATATTCTAAGCAATTCCATAAGGGTGGTTTAATGTATAATAAAAGTTTTTAGTAACCCTTTGTTTAATGTAAATTTTACATTTTACAAATTGTCTTATTCAAAATAAAATTTCCTGAAATTGGAACCATTCTAGAGCATCTGAGACCATATTTATACTGTATCCTATCTAAAGACTGAGTTTTGGATCCTGATAGGCACAATGAAATTTAGGGAAGATGAAAGGATGCTTAAGACAATTTCCTCCCCTTTTATTGTTTACAAGCCTACCTCTAAGAAATTTCATGTGAAAGGTAAATTTGGCTTTGGCAGTTTTGTCTCACTGCTGCTCCAAATCCGGGCCTCCCTCCTCTCTGCTTTAGTCTTTCCACACACCATTAACAACTCTTTTGTGTAT
Source organism: Cabassous unicinctus (assembly GCA_029593785.1). Taxonomy (NCBI): domain Eukaryota; kingdom Metazoa; phylum Chordata; class Mammalia; order Cingulata; family Chlamyphoridae; genus Cabassous; species Cabassous unicinctus. Next base: position 8,289 of record JAQZBX010086581.1, on the reverse strand, counting down.
GTGTGTATGTGTGTGTCTTAAACTTTCCATTGATTTGGTCATTCCCCATTGTTATAAAGCAGCAGCTCTCAAATGTGGTATGAGAAACTCTGGGGATCCCTAAGAACCATTCAGGGCTTCTACATGATTAAAATTGGCATTCATAATAATCTCATGGCATTAATTTATTTTACTCTCATTCTTTTGGTAGCATACGGTAGAATTTTTCAGAGGCTGAGTAATGTGATATTGTCATCACTGATGACTAAAGGAATGAATACTTCATATTCCTGTATTGTAAAAATTTCTCATATTCAATTTCTAATGTAAGAAATTGATAAATATAACAAAAGCTCTTTGGAGCCTCAATAAATTTTAAAAGGAGTCCCAGAACTGAAAAAATTGAGAACTGCTACTATAGGGGAAAGCTCCTTATATATGGCATTGGAGTCTCTTCATCGCTTACATTCAGCATCATTCTCAGCCTCATCTCCCACCTGTTCTCCAATATAGGAAATAACCAGACCATTTTTGCTTTTTCTCAAATACTTTTTGAACATTGCTACTTAGTGTTTCCTCATGCATTTTTTCTTTCCCATAATGTCTTCCTTTGCCTATTCACATTTGTCCAGTTCTTAGCCATTCTTCAGAAATCCAGTTCAAACCTTATGAGTGCTTTATTTCCTCTTGCTCCGGTCCTGTAGCACCGATCATTTATATCCATAGTCCATGCTTTTGGACCTAATGTGATCTTAGAAATCTAAATCATTGTCAAGTAAAACTTTGATTTTTCTTGTACTGTGTCCAACTATATTACTGCTATTAATGAAAGAATGTTTATGGAGAGGCAAGGGAGGTAAAATTTAGATTCAAATTATGAGCCAGTGACTATTAAGTGCATATGTACATCCTCACTCAGTCCTTAGAAAAACCCTGTTGTGTAGTGTTTACATTATACAGGTAAAGAATGTAAAACTCAGAGAGATTTATATTTTCAAAAGGTTTATGTACATCTTTTTTTGGCATATTTGTCCATCTGTGCTCTTTACAAGCCCTTATCTCTATTTATTGTCAGTATTGCTACAAGATACTACAAGAACAGGTACCATGTGCTTGGCCTCAGTAATAGTTTATAAATTGAACCTCCTGTCTTTTGCCTGCTCTTTTTTTCCCTCAATATAGCCTACTCCCAGGGAAGCTAATTTTTCTAGACCTGAAACTATGTAGTTACTACCTGTTCACCCTGTCCTTCTACCCAATTTTACAGATTCTCACAGATTAATAGATTGTGCTGCTATCACTGCATTTGAGATTGGGCTCGAGGAAAGCAGGAAGTGATGCAGAGAATGTGAAAGTATATTCATCTTAATTTTTTATTTTTGAAGTTTTTATTTCCTGCTTTCCTTACTCTTTTTTTACTTTTGTGATGTCTAGTAGCTTTTTAATAATTCCTACTGTGTATTTTTTTATAAATAAGTTTCCCAGTAATTAACATTGATTAAATTAAATATCTTAAAATTTTCCCCTTGTCATTTCTTAATGTTCTAAGTAGTGTTAGTTTTTTTTTCTTAATATGAGAAGGCAAATTAATTTCATTTGCAAATTCTCTTGTCAAGCCATTCATATCATATTTCCTTGCTCATAAACTTTCATTGGTTCTTTATTGGTTATTGAATTAAGTCCAACTACCTACCGTGTTAGAATACAAGAATGTGATCTGTTTTGTGTTCCACTGGGGACTGTCAGGTCTAGCAGCAGTTATGATTTTATTGAGGTTTAATGTAAAATTTCCTTTTACAAGATGGAATTAAATAATCCTAGGATTTTTTGCCAAGAGAAATAATCTGTGTAGAAAACAACCTTTTTAGTGTCCAGCTGAAAAGTAATTGTGTGCAACTTTGAACAACTCAGTAAGTTTGCCATTGGTGAGAATACCAATGTACATTTCCAATCTTATTTTCTATTGTTTTACATCTACCAGTAATTTCAAACTTTTCTTCCAGATGTACCCTTCACAAAGATGTTACTATTTTACAATATTCACTATGCTTTTCAGTGTTTCTTTTGAGCAGTTATGATTTTCCTTACACCTAGTCTTTTTGCATGTCAGATTCCTTTTACATTTCTTCTTAATATCAAAGATGCAGTGTTCCTTTGAATCCTGAAATTGTTCCCCTTCTTTTATAGTTGTTTGCTCATCCTTGTAAAGTAGGAAGGGTATATCTGTACAGCTTTGGGAGTTCATGGGTTATTTTAGAAGGTTTTGTTTATTTCTCTTATGTTTGGGGATAGAGGGAGATTCTGTTAAATCTCTTAGACCCAGGCAATAGTGGAGGGAAACCTGAATTCTCTTTTGTGTTATTTTGCTAAATCAGTGCTCCAGCAAACCTTGGTTTGAAGGATGTGTGTGGTGTGTGTATATGCATATGCTCACATCACACTAAATGTTGATGTTACACTGCCCTGCTTTACTTTTCCCTAAACGTTTTTTTTCCCTGTATTATATATTTTATTGATTATTTCACTGAGAATATGCATATATTGATTAAAAGGGGAGGGTGAGAAAGAAGGAGGAGGAATGGAGACAGACAGGGGGTAGCACTACATATGTTTAGGTTGCAGTTTTATCTTGATGACTGTATGTATATTTTTAAATTACTGTTGCTCCCTTTCAGCATAAAATCTGCAAATGTCTTTTTTCAACTCAGTTCCTATCAAATATTGTCTCTGGATAAACACTTGTAGGTTGTTAGTTCTTTTCTATCAGCACATGAAAAACGTGCTACTTTTTTCTGGCTTCTTTGGTTTCTGAAGAGAAATCCACTACATTCAAATCTTTCCCCCCCATCCCGAATATTGACCTGCTTTTAATATTCTTCCTTTGTCTTTAATTTCCAAAAGTTTGATTATGATGTGTCTGGTTGTAGGTTTCCTCGGGTTTTCCCTGTCTGGTGTTTGCTTACGTTCTTCAGTCTATAGGTTTATGCCTTTTGCCAAATTTGGAAGATTTCAGCCTTTCTTTTCTTTCTTTTTTTTTTTTTTTTAGAACTTTATTTCACCTTTAAAAAATAACAGGCAAAAGGCAGCTTAACAAATTATGGAAGCATTATTCTAAAAATTCTGTCTCAGCACATTTGTCTCATTTAGTCCTAAAAACAAACTCAATTGTTTCTCCAGGTGATCAGAAAGAGACATAAATTAGCAGAGATTGGCTAAATGACATGACCACGGTCTCTTGTTAATGAAGAAAATGAAGGGAAAAAAATGTTTAATCATATTCATATCTCATAAAATAAACTCCATATTCTTTTTTTGACCTTTAGCATTGATATATAGTACATATTACTGTTAACTATAGTCTATAAATTACATTAGTATTTTTCTCATGTATCACGATATTCTTAAAACTTTGTAGTAGACGAACATTCTTGTATTTATATTATTAACCACAATCCTCATCTACCACCAAAATCACTATGTTATAAAGTCCCTAGATTATCCTCTAGCTGTCTTTCAATTAACATTAACCTCCCTAGACTACTCCATCAGCCACAATCTCATTTATAAATCATCAGTGTTTATTATACTCATTATAATGTACTACCATCAACTCTATCCGTTACCATATATTTAGTTGATGTTATTAAACATTCTACATACATGTATTCAGTATCAGTTCCCCCTTCTCAAGCCATTCTGTCTCCTAATAACCTGTACCCTATAGTTTAACTTCTTAAGTGTACTCACTGTTTTTAGTTCATAATCAGTGAAACCATACAATATCCGTCCTTCTGTGCTTGGCTTATTTCACTCAACATAATATCCTCAAGATTTATCCATGTTGTCATCTGCTTTCCCAGTTCATTTCTTCTTACAAATGACTAATATTCCATCGCATGTATATATCACATTTTGTTTATGCATTCATTGATTGCTGGGCACTTAGGTTGCTTCCATCTTGCTGCCTTGAACATCAGTGTGCAAATCCCTATTTGCATCCTTGCTTTTTGTTTCTCCCGAATATATTCCTAGTAGCAGGATTGCCAGATCATATGGCAGTTCTATATTTAGCTTCCTGAGGAACCACCAAACCAACTTCCACAGAGGCTGCACCATTTTACATTCCCACCAACAGTGAGGGAGTGTTCCTGTTTCTCCACATCCTCTCTAGCACTTGTAGTTTTCTGGGTTTTTTAATAATGGCTATTCTGTAAGGCATGAAATGATATGATATCTCATTGTGGTTTTGATCTGCATTTCCCTTATAGCTAGTGATATTGAGCATCTTTTCTTATCCTTTTTGGCTATTTGTATTTCTTCTTTGGAAAAATGTCTGTTCAAGTTTTTTGCCCATTTTTTTTTAACTGGGTTGCTTGTCTTTCTGTCATGGAATTGTGTATTCTCTTTATATAACATGGAAATCAAACCCTTTTTACATATGTGGTTTTCCAAGGTTTTCTTTCATTGAATAGGCTGTCTTTTCACCTTCTTAACAAAATCATTTGAAACACAAAAGTGTTTAATTTTGAGAAAGTTCCATTTATCTATTTTTCCTTTAACTGCTTGTGCTTTGGGTGTAAGTGCCAAGAAACCATTACATGCTACAAGATCTTGAAAATGTTTCCCTAAATTCTAGGATTTTTGTGGTTCTAGTTTGTATATTTAGGTTCTTCATCCATTTTGAGTTGATTTTGAATAAGGTGAGACAGGGGTCCTCTTTCTTTCTTTTAGATAAGAACATCTAGTTTTCCCAGCACCATTTATTGAATAGACAAGTCTGACCCAGCTGGGTGGGTTCGACAGCCTTGTCAAAATTCAGTTGACTGTAGATATGAGGGTCTATTTCTGAATTCTCAATTTGATTCCATTGGTCAGTCTATCTTTATGCCAGTACCATGCTATATTTTCCAATGTAGCTAAATAATCTCCTTTAAAGTCAGAAAATGAGAGTTTTCCAACTTTGTTCTTTTTTAAGATGTTTTTTGGCTATTCTGGGGCCTTTACTCTTCCAGATAAATTAGATTATTGGTTTTTCCAATTCTACAAAGATGGCTATTGCATTAAATCTGTAGGTCAGTTTGGGTAGATTTGATATCTTAATGATATTTAGTCTTCCAACCCATGAACACGGAATGTCCTTCCATTTATTTAGGTCTTTTTTGGTTTCTTTTAGCTATGTTTTGTAGTTTTCTGAATACAGGTCCTTTTATGTCCTTGGTTAAGTCTATTCCTAAATATTTGTTTCTTTTAGTCAGTATTGTAAATGGATTTTTTTCTGATTTCTTCCTCAGTTTGCTCATTAGTAGTGTATAAAAACGCTATTGATTTTTTCCTGTTAATCTTGTATCCCGCCACTTGGCTGACATTGTCTATTAGTTGTAGTAGTTTTGTTGTGGATTTTTCAGGATTTTCTAAATATAGATGACTGGATAATTTATACTGATCTATCTTTGATTCACTGATTCTTTCCTCTGTTGTCTACATTCTGCTATGGAGTCTTTCCAGTACGTTTTTAATTTAAGTTGTTGTATTATTCCATTCTAAACTTTCTATTTGATTTTTCTTTATATCTTCTTTTTCTATGCTGAGATTTTCTTTTTTCACTTTTTTCCCCATTTATTTCAGCTGTGTTTGTAAATGCTCCTTGAAGGATTTTTATGATAGTTGCTTTTAAAATCTCCTCAGATAATGCCAACATCCTTGTCATCTTAGGTTTGGCTTCTGTTGTGTCTTTTTTCACTTGATTTGAGATGTCTTTCTTCTTAGTATGCCTGCTGTTTTCATTTGTATCCTGAACCCTTTTGAGTATTATGTTATGGGATATTGGTCCAGACTTCTGTTGTTCACACATGCCCCCTTTGTTATGGTTTTCACTGTGTTTCTTGACTGGAATCTGGAATAGGACTGTATTGTCAAAAAGGACCTGATCAGGGCCAGCTCACCTCTCTTAGTCCTTTGGATAGAGAGAGCAGGCTTATCTCTGGTGTTTTGTTTTGTTTTGCTTGTTTTGTTATACAAGAGTGTTCTATACTCATTGGCTTTTTGAGTTGTGAGCTTCTTCAGCATCCAGTTTTGGACACATAGGAGGCAAAGAAAGAAATGCCAAAAAATTCACTGCCAGATCATTCTTTGAGTCCTGAGGTCCCTATATGGTTCCACTTCCTTTCTCTAACTTTCAGAGTCTTCTGGTGTCTGTTTCATGTATCTTCTCCAGAGCTTTTGGGTTAATAAGCCAGAGTAAGGTAAAATGTTTCTACTCTGTCTTGTCTAGCTATAGACAAGTGCTTTAAAATTGTAAAGCACTTCAATTTATCAGCTTCCCCAATAGTTTGTGCCTTTTTGTTTGTTGTGTTTTCCTGGAAATCCTAGTCTACCCCAAGTTTATCAAGTTCTTTTCCTATATTTTTGTTCTAATAATTTGGAAGTTTTGTTTTTCTTATTTAAGTTATGACTGAATTTTTGTTGTTATTTTGGTGAGGGCAGAGTTCTAATTTTATTATTGGTTTCCTAAGGAAAGCCACTTATTTCAATATCATCTCTCTATATTTTCCTGATAACTGGTAAAACCAACTTTATTGCGTTCTAAATTCTACTGATATCTTATAGTTATTTCTGAGCTTTCTATTGTTATATTGATGTGTATTTCTGGCTTTCTCTCAGGACTACACTGTTTTAATTACTATGATCTTAGAATAAGTATTGAATTTACAGCAAATTCCACCTCCTTATTTTATTCTGCCTTTTCAGCATAGCTTTAGCTATTCTTGGACCTTTACTTGAACATTTTAATTTTGAAATCAGATTATTCCATTACATTAAAAAGTTTTGTTGGGATTTTGATTAGAATTGCACTGAATTTATGGAATATTTTTGAGAGAATTGACGCCTTTATTCTATCATCTCTCCATCCATGAACATGGTATATTTTCTACTTTAAGTCTTTCTTTTTTTAATGCCCTTTGATGATGTTTGATAATTTTTATTGTGGGTCTGTAATATTTTAGTTTTCCAAGTAAGAGATGAATTCACATCTTACTGGAGTTTCATGGCTGACATTTTTGCATCAAAATTTATTAAGGTATGAGTGATTATTACAGAATTCTAAAATAGTTATTTTCAGATATTGAATTATAATTTGAAATACATTTATAGTCACTAATCTTATTAATTTTCATATTTGTGAATAGACACACTCAGCAAAACTAATTAGTACCAGCATTGCCTACACATAGTACTCCCGCCTCTAGAATACTGTTACTTGGATTTTTTAGTAAACGTCTCCTGAAGAGGTCTTTGGAGACTTACCTGTTTGAAGTAGAGAAGCTTTTTGATTAGAAAATAATCATTGTTAGGCCTTTTTAAACAAACAAAAAACAAACAAAAAAAACCTTACTTTTATCATTGTCTTTTGTCATAGAGACAAAAAAGGCAGAAAGGATGGGATAGATGCTAGAAAGTTTGTACACATAGCCATCAAAAATTGACTGATTCTCTAAAAAAGGAAATTCCAGAATTGCTCAGGATAGTTCTATTTTATTGTATATCTGCTCAGCATTTGTGGTAAACAGCCTCTAAATCATTTTCACGCCTCCTTTCTACTTAACCCTACCCAACAAAATCTGGAATAAGCAAAGAGGCCTAACTTGAGACTGAAGTCATCTGTTGAAAAAACCTTGGAATTGAACTCCCTACGGCCATTCCATTCCATCCATATCACTGTAGAAACTGAAGCTGTATTCCATTTCATTAGGAACAGATCAGGCCACTTAGAAGGATCTATGAAATATAAATAGGAGAGGTGTACGTGTGTGTGTGTAAGAGAAGATTTGTGATTGAATCTGTGCCCACTGCTATTTGGCTTCTCTATTCTCTGTATATTTGTGCAGGTTTTAGAAGTAATATTTTTCTGTTTTATATTAGCACTGTGTGCATAGCACATAATCAATTGGTACTTGGTAACCTGAAAAAAAAATTTGGTAAGAACCTCCTTCTTTTAGCAAGAAAATTAACCTCCATTATTCATTTTTCACATTGTTTTGTTCTGTTTTTGAGAATTATGCTTTGGTTTGCTTTGTTTGTGATGGTTTTTTGCATATAGATATTTATATTTTTAAGGAGTTATCTTTATTATTCATTTTCTTTATGATACATATCTTTGATGTCATGCTTAGATTGATATCTTGCTAAAATAATACTTTTCAAATTACCTGAATTATCTTTTAGTCATTGTATAGCTTACTATTTGTACATTTACAATTTTAATATATGTGGAATTTATTCTGGTACAGGTATGTGGTATAGGGATTTATC
>JAQZBX010086580.1:0-12980 GCA_029593785.1 Cabassous unicinctus | reverse complement strand
ATCGCTGTGGTAGCATCATTGATGTTCTTTCTTTTCTTCTCCCTTCCTCTTTTTCTTCTCCTCTTTTTAAATCTCTATCAGTTAAAAAAAATCACTAGGCCCAGAGGGTTTTACAGATAAGTTCTAGGGTCAGAAAACTAATCCTAGAAAAACTCTTCCAAAGAAAAAAGGGAATGCTCCCCAATTCATTTTATTGTTTGTGCTTGCTGTCTGCTGTCTTTGTCTGTTCACTGTGTGCTCTCTGTGTCTCCCTGTCTTCTTTAAAAAAAAAAAAGATTTATTTATTTCTCCCCTCCCCTCCTCATTTTGTTTTTGCACTTGCTGTCTGCTCTTTGTGTTTTCTTCTGTGTCTGCTTGTCTTCTCTTTAGGTGGCACCGGGAACCAATCCTGGGACCTTCCAGAGTGGAGAGAGGCTGTTCAATCTCTCCCACCACCTGAGCTCCTTGGTCTGCTGTGTCCCTTTTTGTTATGTCATCTTGATGCTCCAGCTCTCTGCATGGGCCAGCACTCCTGCACGGGCCAGCACTCCTGCACGGGCCAGCACTCTGTGTGATCCAGCTCGCCATGCAAGCCAGCTTGCTTTTCCCCAGGAGGCCCCGGGAATCGAACCCTGGACCTCCTATGTGGTAAACGGGAGCCTAATCGCTTGAGCCACATCCACTTCTTTCCCCATCTTCTTTTTAGGAGGTACCAGGAACTGAGCCATGTAGGAGGGAGGTGCCCAATCGCTTGACCCACCTCTGCTCCCTGTTTGTTGTGTCTCTCATTGTGTCTCCTCACTGTGTCATCTCGTTGCATCAGCTCACCATACCAGCTCACTGTCTTGCTTGTCTTCTTTAGGAGGCACAGGGAACTGAACCCAGGCCCTCCCATGTGGTAGGTGAGCACCCAACAGCTTGAGCCACATTCACTTCCCATCTTACTCATTTGTATTGGTGGCCTAGCATTGCATTCTGTGCATGTAGCATAACTACATGCGCATGTATATTATTCTCCACTATTGCACGTTTATGTTCTTTCCTCTTTTACTTCTATTATAAACCATGATGCAGTGGACATCTTTGGAAAAGTAACTTTGTAAATGTTGATATTATGCTAAAAACCCACATCTTGAGAAATAATTAAAAAGCAGCTTTATTTTAGTCTTCCCACTACTCTTCAAACTTTATTTATTGAAGGATGCTCTCACCGGATAAAAACTCAGCAAGATCCATGGTTTTTATGCTTCCTTTTAGGTGACAGGCACACCGGCCACAACAGTGTCACTTTAGTCATTAAAGGGCAAGCCCTAGATATTAATCAACGCTATAATCTTCATTTGATGTACATGAATGAAGATTACTTCAACTCTATAATCTTCAAATCTTCATTCTCCGCCCCCTCTGGTTGAGTAAGAAATGCACGGAAGAAAAGTCAGGACACAATATGCAAGGCCATCCTGTCATATCAAGGAACACTCTGTTAGTTCTGGGTTAGAGGGTGCTCGTGCTGTACACACTGCTCATGCAGACATCCTCCCTGAGAGCAGAGTCTGAGCTAGGACTTGGCTGCAGGTAGTTTATTGAGGAGGTGACTCCAGCAAATAGCAGTGAGGGAGTGAAAAAATGAGATAAAGAAGGAAGGAAATTCAACATAAGGGTTGTTAATAAGGTCAGTGCTTTAGGCAACAGGGAATCGATTCTGGATTCTGCCGGGACCTCTGAGAAGCCACAGAATGCTTCCAGAATTTTTTTCTGAAGGGCTGAAGGCTATGGCATTTCTTCATCATTGTATTCCTGGTGGAACTGTCACTGCTCATTCAAGAACCAAGATCTCTAATGCAATAAAGTTTCAAGTTGCAAGGATGGGAAGCTCAAATTCTGCAAGAGGAAGTCAGGGTAACAAGGCCAATCCTGCTGCCATCCCTTTGCTCCCAGCCTTGTTCTAGCTACTGAGGATACAGCAGCCATTGGTTCAATACATATGCTACATCCTGGTGCACAGCATCCCAGACTCTCAGAGGGTTGTCCTAAAACTGTTGGCTCAGCTGACCCTTTAAGCCAGGGCTTCTTAACCCTTTTTTGCCAGTCAGGTGAAAACCACGGACCGCTGACTAGGTCCACACTATACTGTGTGTTATTTAATAAATATATCACACCTGCACCAACACGTCCCCACAAGAATAATGTTTTTTTTGAATTTCAGTTCAAGCTCACGGACCCCTGGTTAAGAAGCCCTGCTTTAAGCCATTCCATAGCCTTAGCAGGCTGACTGCTTCAGGTTGATGCCACACCTTCTTCTAGTTATTCAATAAAACACTAATCTAGGTACTCAAATGAAGAGACTTTGCAAATGTAATGAAGGTCCCAAATCCGATGATTTTAAGAACAGGAGGTTTCCAGACGGGTCTGGCCTAATCCCATGAGCTCTTTAAAAGCAGAATTTTCTCCAGTTGGTCAGAAAAGAGGAACGTCGGAAAGACATGCTCCAGCTGACCTGTAAGAAACCGACATGCACCTTATGGGCTGCCTGGGAGGGCCATGTGTCAGGGAGCTACGAATGGTCCCTGGTTGGCAGCTCCCAGGAAAGCAGGGACTCCAATCCTATAACCACAAGAAAATGAATTCTGCTAACAACCAGTGAGCTTGGGAAGAGCTCCCCAGTCCCAGATGGGAACCATAGCCAGGTGACACATTGCTTTAAGCCGTGAGCAGAGAATCCAGCCAGGCCATGCCCAGTCTTCTGAACTACAGAAACAGTGAGATAAGGTATTTGTATTGTTTTAAGCTACTAAGTTTGTGTTATTTTGTTATGTAGTGAGAGAAAACTAATACAAACACAAAGTTCTTCACACTTTGTGCCCACTCCCATAAATGCATCTACATGACTTTCCTCCAGATATTCTCGCCTCTTATTTTCCAAACTTGCACCTTCCAAGCCACTGATAAACTAGTCAAGCCAATATTCTCCACTGGTAGATCTTCTTTCAGCATGAATTATTTGATAGCTAATAAAGTTAGAATTCTTCTAGAAAGTTTTCAAAAATTCAAAATATTTGTATGGATTCACTAAAATAGGTGATGGCTTTACTGTTTTGGTTACAGTCTTTGAATTGTAAGTTCTTTGGTGCTGAATGAGGTGTGATTTAAGCAAGTTTTCCCACGGATAGGATTTTTCTCTTTTTGTGTATTCTCTGATATTGAATGAGGGGTGACTTCACACAGGTTTTTTTTTATTTTTATTTTTTGTTTCATTTTACATTTATTACAGTCATAGGATTTCTCTCTTGAATATATTCTTTAAAGCACTTTGAGGTTACATTTGTGGCTGAAGCATTTCCACATTCATTACCTTCATGAGATGGCTCCTCTCTCTGAATTCCCGGATGTACAATGGAAGTGTATTTATCACTAATGGTTTCAATTTTTTTTATATACTCAGAGGTTTCCTCCACTGTGTGAACTCTAGTATGTAATGAAAACTGCCTTCTTGTGGGAGTTTTTCCCACATTCATTATATTCAAAGCATTGCTCAAAAGTTTGATACCTTTCACCAAATTTGGAAAACTGTCAGCTAATACATCTTCAAATATTTTTGTCTGTCATTCACTCCTCACGTCTCTCTCTCAGGGACTCTCGTTACACATATTAGTCTGTCTGAAGTTGCCCCACAGCCCACTCATGTTCTGAACATTTATTTTCAGTTTTTTCCCCCCTAGGTATTTCATTTTGTATCATTTCTATTGCTATGCCTTCAAGTTCACTAATTTTTTCTTCTCTAGTGACTAATCTTCTATTAATCCCATTCAGTGCAATTTTTTAAAAAATCTCAGACATTTTAGCTTTTTATCTCTAGAAGTTCAGTTTGAGTCTTTTTTATATCTTCTATGTCTGTTTTCAGCATGCTCAATTTTTCTTTCCTCTTGATTCTTGAGCATATGAAATATAGTTGAATTATTTTAATGTCCTTGTCTGTGAATTTTATATCCTTTGTATCATTTCTTCATCAGTTTAAATTGATTTTCCCCCCTCATTATGGTGATATTTTCTTGCTTTGTTGCATTCCTGGTAAATTTTGATTGGATGCCATATATTGTGACTTTTACCTTGTTGGGTGCTGGATATTTTTGTGTTCCTATAAATCTCTTTGAGTTTGGTTCTGGGATTCTGTTAAATTACTTGGAAACCATTTGATCCTTTTGAGTCTTGCTTTAAATTTTGTTAGGTGAGACCAGAGCAGTTTTTAATCTAGGTACTTTTTACTCACTATTGAGGTAAAAACCAATGTCCATGAATATGAAGTTGGCCAATCTGGTTGGGGGAAAAGGAAGTATTCTCGGTCTTGTGTGTGTTCAGGTTATTTTTTTTCCCTTTTATCTTTTTGCCCAATTCTTTTCCAGGCCTGTAAAGAACTGCAAAGGGTCTGAGGAGCAAGTTGGCTTGTCACAGTTTCATGGATACTGGCAGAAAACACAAGGCCAAAATAGATTATTACACACGGCACCGCAATCAGCACGTGCATCAGATCCCCTGGCCCCGCCCACCAGATCCCTTAGGGGACATGAGGAGTGGCCCAGATGGATGCTGAGCACACATTTAATAAGCATATTATGTTTATTTTCCTGGTCAGGAAACAAATTTTCCCTTTAACCTGGAGAGAGATACCAACTCTATCTCTGGGATCAAAGCTGTCACAGGACATGAGTCAGCATGGAGAATTGCTTCCCAGCAGCCCTTTCCTCACACACACATCCTGATCAGTTACCTAAATTTTTTCTTTTTTTTTTTTTTAAGATTTTATTTATTTATTTATCCCCCCCTTGCTGCTTGTGCTCTCTGTGTCCATTTGCTTTTTGTGTTTTTCTGTGTCTGCTTGTCTCCCTTTGTTGGGTCGTCTTGCTGCGTCAGCTCACCGAGCCACGCGGGCTGGCTTGCTTTCACCAGGAGACCCCGGGAAGCGAACCCGGGGCCTCCCTTATGGTAGACGGGAGCCCTATCGATTGAGCCACATCCGCTTCCCAAGTTAGCTGAATTTTGAAGGGAATCCTCTGCAGATCTCTGGAGCACTCTCCTCCCTAGTACTCCTCCCGTGAACTTAGCCACTTTGTCCTCCCCTGACTCCCAGCTCTGTCTCTCTCTTTAATGTAGGGAAACCACTGGGCTCTGCTGGGTCGCTCCCCCCGACCCCACTTCCCACTATGACTAGCAAACTCCCTCGAGGCATTAAATTGGGGTAATCCTGGGACTTACCTAGTATTTCCCCATCTCAGGGATCATTGTCCTTCATACTGTGATGTCTGATGTCTTGAAAACCGTGGTTTCATACATTTTGTCAGGTTTTTTTTTCAGTTGCTTGAGGTGGGAGTGTAGTAAATCTGGTCCTCTTCCTCTTTCGTTCATCTTGGCCGGAAATGGAAGGGTCAAGTTTGACTTTTTTTTTTTTCTGTAATCAAACTTTATTTCAAATTCAAAAAATAATATAATAAACAAAAGGCACCTCAACAAATTACAGTAGCATTACTCCTAAAAAGTTCTGTCCAGGCATTTTTATCTCATCTAATTCCAACTAGCACAATTGTTCCTCCAGTGTTCAGAAAGATACACAGAAGAACACAGATTAGTTAAATGACATAGTCAAGGTCTCCTTATTAAAGAAAAAAATGAAGAAGAGAAAAAAATATGCTTAATCATATTCATATCCCACAAGACCAAACCCCATATTCTTTTTTCACCTTTAGCATTAATATAGTACTAACTTGCTTTTGCTACAAAAAAACATTACCATGTTGTTGCTAACTACAACAGTTAGTTTATAAACTACAGTTTATAAATTGCATTCATTATATTTATCCCATGTATCACAACATTCTAAATACCTTGTAGTAGAACATTAACCACAGCCCTCATCTACTGCCAGAATCACTGTTATACATTCCCTATATCATCCTCCAGCTGTCTTCCAACTAACATTAACCTCCCCAGACTACTAGTTTCAACCACGATCACATCCATAAATCAGCAATTTGTTACACTCATTATAATGTGTTACCATCAAGTCCAATCATTACCACATATTTACATTTGACCTTATTAAACATTCTACATACATCCAGCATCATCTCCCCCTTCTCAACCCACATTCCATCTCCCACCAACCTACACTTCGTAGTTCAACTCCATAAGGCTACTCATTGTATTTAGTTCCTATCAGTGAGACCAAACAATATTTGTTCTTTTGTGTCTAGCTTATTTCACTCAACATAATGTCCTCAAGGTTCCTACATGTTGTCCTGTGCTTCCCCCAATTGATTTCTTCTTACAGCTGAATAGTATTCCATTGTATGTATATACCACATCTTGTTTATCCATTCATTGGTTGACTTCCAGTCTTTTAGCAATTGTGAATAATGCCGATATGAACATTGGAGTGCAAATATCTGTTTGTGTCCTTGCTTTCACTTCTTCTGAATATATTCCTAGTAATAGGATTGCCACATTATATGACAGTTCTATTTTTAGCTTCCTGAGGAACTGCCAAACTTTGTTCCACGGAAGCTGCACCATTCTACATTTCCACCAACAGTGAAGGAGTGTTCCTATTTCTCCACATCCTCTCCAGCACTTGTAGTTTTCTGTTTTTTAAATAATGGCCATTCTGTATGGTGTGAGATATCTCATTGTAGTTTTGATCTGCATTTCCCTAATAGCTAGTGATGTTGAGCATCTTTTCATGTGTCTTTTGGCCATTTGTATCCACTTCGGAAAAATGTCTATTCAAGTTTTTGCCCATTTTTTTTTTATTGGGTTGCTTGTCATTTGTTGTGTGATCTCTTTATATAACATGGATATCAAACCCTTGTCAGATATGTGGTTTCCAAAGATTTTTTCCCATTGAGTTGGCTGCCTTTTCACCTTCTTAACAAAATCATTTGAAATACAAAAGTATTTAATTTTGAGACAGCCCCATTTATCTATTTTTCTTTTGTTGCTCATGCTTTGGGTGTAAGGTCCAAGAAACCACCACCTACCACAAGATCTTGAAGGTGTTTCCCTACATTTTCTTCTGGGAGCTTTATGGTCCTAGTGTAGACCCAACATGGTGTTGGAATAGCTTGGGAGATCTTTTCTGTACTTTCTACGGGGGCTGTTTGTGGCTCCTGGGCCTCTGGGAGATGGTTTTCCTGTTTGCCCACCTGCCCTCAGCATTGCTGAGTGAGGCCCCCATTTGCAGGGAGTGGCCATTTTCAGCCTGAATTTGTGACATCCACATCATTTGACCAGGGGAGAAGCTGACTAACGTGTACTGGTGAACACACTGCCCGAGTAAAAGGCTTGTCTTGGGCTCTCTCATAGACTCTTTATAACCACACTCTCAGATAAGTACAGGTCCACAGTGCCTTAACTGCAATCCCAAAATCCACAAAGCTCAGCTTTCTTCCTGAAACTCTGAGCATCCCTGGACATCTGGCCAGACCCAAACAAATGTTTGTGCAGTGATTTTACTCTTGGCCTGGAAGTCGTCTCCTTCCAGTCAGCCCCAAGGATTCCTCTGGTCTCAAAAAGAGCCAAGGGACCTGTTCTTATTTCCCCAAAGAAAATGGAGACAATAATTACACAGTTGGCTTGAGGCCGCAAGCCCCGAAGACTGCCATCCACCCTCGTGGCCCCAACTGGCCAAGTTTGACTCTTTTGATGTTGAATAAGATTTTTATTATGATTAAGTGCTCTTCCATTTGGAATAGGATTTTACTCCAGGATAAGATTTCTGATGTTCAGCGGGAAAGAGTGACTTCCCACATTCAACACATACCTCCTGTTTCAATTTTGCATAGTTCTCTTTTTTTTTTTAATAATTTATTTAACCATCCTCCCATTGATGCAAATGTGTGTTATTTCCAATTTATTACCATTGCAAAGCTTCATTGAACATTCTTATATGCTACATCTTTATGGAAGTGTTTGAGAATTTCTGTGGAATACATGCTCAGAAATGGAAAATTTTTTTCAAAGATTTATTTATTTACTTACTTTTTATCCATTTTTACCCCCCATTTTTGCTGTTTTTGTGTCCATTCGCCGGGCAATTCTCTGTGTCTGTTTCCTGCCCCCTCTTCTCATCCTTCTCCTCCTGTCTTTACCGGAATTCGATCCTGGGAACCTCCAATGTGGGAGAGAGGCGTCCTACTGCCTGCGCCACCTTAGTTCCTGGTTTTTTGGCACATCTCATCTTGGCTCTCCCTTGTCGTTCTCCTGTTACATCATTATCTTGCTGCATGGCTCGTCGGGGCCTGGCGGCACACCCACACACAGGTCCTGGGGGGCTCACCCACTTGCAGGGCCTGATGGCGCACCCGCACATGGGACTTGGCAGCCCACGTGCCTTCTATATTTTTCTTTTATTTTTACTGGGAGGTCCCAGGGATCGAACCCAGGTCCCTCCATATGGGAGATGGATGCCAAACCATTTGAGCCACATCCACCCCCTTGCATGGTTCTTATTATTAACATTTAATTTTGATAAATATTTCAAACTCTTTCCACATGAGCCACATATTCTAGGTATTTTTTCTTGAAGGAATAGGGTTTGCAGGGAGAGTAAATGGTTTTCCAAATTTATTTCTTTTCTTGTTCCTTTTTTTTTTAAAGATTTATTTATTTTATTTATTTATCCTCCCCTTGCTGCTTGTGCTGCTGTGTCCATTCGCTGCGTGTCTTCTCTGTGTCTGCCCATCTCCCCCTTGCTGTGAGGTCTTGCCGCATCAGCCCACGGCGCCGCGTGAGCCGGCCTGCCCTCACAAGGAGGCGCTGGGAAGCGAACCCGGGGCCTCTCATATGGTAAACGGGGGCTCTGTCCACTGAGCCACACCCGCTTCCATCTTGTTCCTTTTTTTAAAGCAAGCTTGGATACAACTTGCTTCTAGTGTTGTGCTGATTTCCCTGACACTTCTCTATCAAATCGTCAGCCATCCATGCTTCTCCTAAAAGTAAGCAACATTAACCGTACTTTGTAATTGTTAACACATTTGCTATGCAGTGGGACTTTTGCCCAAGTGCGCTGCTGTGTAGTTGATTCTTTGGTTTCAGACCCACTTTCCTGTGATGGAAAAAGTCCCAAGTGCAATTTTCCCTCCCGCAGTGGTTTGCAAAACGAGACAAAACAAAAGTAGAGACTTCATTGGCAATAAACACAAGTGCTTTAAAATATATATATAAAACTTTCAAAACTAGGTAGCAAATAAATAAAAATAACACAACTAGGTAAAAATAAAGGAACTCAAGGAACAGAGAAGAACACAAAGTGATGGGAGGCGAGTTGCCCTGGGGGTGGTGGAGGGGGTCGCACCCTCACAGGGCGTGAGGTGAGCTTAGAAGACACTGGACAGTGAGTAGGATAACAAGGATCTGGAGCAGTCACGGGAATGTCAGGAAGGTATCAGGGAACGAATCTAGGTGAATCCAACCTGTGCATGCCAACACCAAGCCAAGTCTCTCAAAGCAGCCATTTCTTTACGTTTAAAGGTGTCATTCTATACGCAGGGAGCAAATTTTCCAACTAGCTGTGATTTATTTTCACTTTGAAAGGCGGATCCAGGAAAACAATGTTCCCTTTCAGGATCGTGCCCTCCTTCCAGGCTAGGCGCCTCTCCTCTCTGTCCCTGGATTCCAGGAATGCCTGTCTCAGCACTTCGTGCATCACCATCACGTAGAGTTTACCTGTCATTCCAACTAAATCCCAGTGCTTTAAGTTTAGGACCACACCCTGTTCATCTTTAGAGATTCTTTATGTTGAAATGCTTACCAATTTTTCTACTATTATTTTTCATTTCCATAGAAAGCTCTGAAACTGGCAGAGGTTGCTCTAAGTCAGCTTTTTTTTTTTAATTTCTTTTTTTTAATTTTTTACCTCATTTGCACTTTCTCAAACAGCCCTTCATCTCATAAAGGAGTTTCTTTCTCTCTGTGTCACAGTGACAAAGCACTGGTCTGGTTGTAAGGACACCTGAGTCCCCAGAGAAACCACGTGACTTTTGACGGGTCTCTTTTATTCTAAGGCCTGCTTTTTTAAAAATTTTAAAATAAGGCAGAAATAGATACACTTTAAATCAGGATCGAGGGGGAATCCTCAGATCTCTAGATGCCCAATATGGTGTTGGACATGGTGAGCAGCTTGGACCATGGAAAGTCGAAGTGAAGAATGGAGAGAACTGGACCATACTTCTAGGAAAGGGAGGAGATAGAATTCTAGAGGTCCCTCAGCTGTCATTGATGAGCAGTCTCCCACCCTCCTCAGGTTCTCCTAACCCTCCAATAAAGGCCTTTTCCTTTTCAGCATTCTCCATGCTCACCCATCTCGGCCCCTGCTCCTGGAAAGTTGGCTCAAACCTTCCAGTTTAATGAACTGACTATGGAGATACGATGCAGACCTTGCTCACTCTTGTTAGGAGGATCAACTTCAGCACCTGCTCCTTTCTGGAACTTTCCTCTCTCTCCTGGTGAGGTTCCTGCTTCTGAGACCTGCTCCTCCTCCTTAAGTTACAAGAGCCGTGGAAATGGGATCTGGACCTGGGGGAATATTCTTTAGCTGGAACCTTCTTCCTGGTCTGTCTGTCCTGGTGGTCCCCTTCTCCTTGTCGGGTGGGCTACTGCTACTTTATGGGCTGCTGAGGACACAGACAAGCTGGACAGTACGTGGGGCCATACTTGATGACCCAGGGGCTCTAAAGAGACACTTAGAAGTCCTAGAAATAAAAGGGAAGATTCAGCTGACATATACTCCACAATTCTTTTCTTGGATCCCTTAGGGAACATGCCACTGTGCAAAGTGCTCTGGAGAATATGATGCTGGATACAATTCAAATCTGGGTTTCAGGTTGGTGGTATATTAGAGCATGAAATTTGAGTGTAAGAAAACTCAGAATATGCATGTATTCACCTGCCAGCTCTGTGACTTTGGCTATATCACCTCACCTGTCTGAGCCTGTTTTCCTAATGTGTTAAAATGGTGATGGTTACACTGATTTCACAGGGTTAGCTGAGAATTAAATGAGATAGCTAATGAAAAGAATACTGTGCCTTGCAAAAATAAGTACAGCAAACATTTAATGGAAATGTATTATGTGCCAGGCAGTGGGCAAGGGATTTATATTTACTATTTTATTTACTGCTCCAGTGACGCTACAAGGAAGGATCATTTAAAATCCTCATTTTACAGGCAAGGAGGCTAAGATCTTGCCTAATAATGCTAGTGACTGAGCTACAATTTTAATGCAGTCCTTAGGGCACCAAAGTGCTCTCCTGAAATCCCTGCTGAATTTCAGACCTACCCTCTGCCCTTAGCCATTGACTGGTGATAAAGGTTATTAACCCTTTCCATCCCTGGGGCTGTCATTAACAGGTGCTTTAGATTCTAGAATCGGCTCTTGGATATTTAAAGGCAGAAATCTGTACATTGTCTATTTGACTCTGACAAAACACACACACATA
Source organism: Cabassous unicinctus (assembly GCA_029593785.1). Classification (NCBI taxonomy): domain Eukaryota; kingdom Metazoa; phylum Chordata; class Mammalia; order Cingulata; family Chlamyphoridae; genus Cabassous; species Cabassous unicinctus. Next base: position 1,517 of record JAQZBX010086580.1, on the reverse strand, counting down.
CACACAAGCACAGGCTCCCCTCTCTACATTTTCTCCCTGGCACCTACGATCCTGAGCTCAACTCTGCCTTCACCTGTCTTTCCATGGGTAAAGTTCCTGCTGGTTTTCAGGTCTCAGTCTGGGTGAGATCTAATGAGTGAAGGCACAGGTTAATCCCAACCATGCTGACTCTACAGCTTTGTGAGGGCCACTTCCTCCAACATTTGGCTGTGAACCCCAAAAACTCCTCACCTGGAGCATCTGTAAACTGTCACGAGAGGGCCACTGGGCATGTGAAAAAGGAGCCTAAGGGCTCATCTGCCTACCCTCTCAGCAGAATTAATCAGTTCCTCAACTTTACCTCCTACAAACTTCTGTGCACTTCCTGTATGTTTGTTTTAGTTTGCTAATGGCTGCCAAGACAATATACCAGGAATGGATTGGCTTTTACAATGGGGATTTATTAACTTATAAGCTTACAGTTCTGAGGCAGTGAAGTATCTAAATCAAGACTTCATCAGGAGATACTTTTCCCCCCAAAGACCAGCAGCTGGCGATCCTGCACTCCTCTGTTGCGTGGCAAAGCACGTGGCATCTGCCAGTGTCTGCCTTCTCCAGGCTCCGTTGCCCACAGCTCTGTACTTCATGGCTTTCTCTCTGCTTCTGTGTTCCACTGATTTCAGATTTTGGCTTCTGGGACGTTCTTTTTCAGCTTCAGGGGGCTTCTCTCTGTCTCTGCAGCTCCCTCTGTCCGTATTCATCCCGTTTATAAAGGGCCTCGGGAAGAAGACTAACACCCCCCCCCTTGGGTTAGGCCCTACTGAAGTGATCTGATCCAAAGGAAGGTCCCACCTACAACAGGTTCACACCCACAGGGACGGATTAGCTCTGAGGACATGATCTTTTCTGGGGTCCATAAAAGCCTCAAACTACTACAAAGTTAGGGCAGATATGAAGAATCTCTACCTCATTTAAAGGATTGGTGCTTTGCTACCTATGACAGTTTGAGATTATTTTATGACTCCCCGAAAGAGAAAGAGTATGTTTGCAAACAAATCTATTTCTCTGGGTGTGATACCCTTTGATTGCATTAAATTCAGCTGAGATATCTGACTAGATTACCTGTCAAGATTAGGCTTTTAGATTTGACTATGTCAGAGCGTGTGACTCAGGTTGAGTCCCTGCCCCTGTGCTGGGTCTGATGTAAAATGGACACTCACTCAAGAAGACACATGGGAAGAGAGAGAGCTCTGTCATTTTTAATCCTGGGGCCCTGGGGAGATGTTGGGGGCGATGTTGTATGAATATAACTATCATGGCCGTCTCTCCCTTCTCCTTTTTTGTCTTCTCCTTCTCCTTCTTCTTAGGTTCGCGCCACAAAGTTCCCGCGCGCGGGAATAGTCACCACGCCTAGCAATTCAAATTATCCAATCATGTATCAACACCTAAGCCTTAGTGCACTTCCCCCTTCCCTGCTTATAAAAGAGTTGATTGTAACCCGCGCAGCTGTATAAGAAGAAGCAGCAGATGTAGCCATG
>JAQZBX010086579.1:0-12977 GCA_029593785.1 Cabassous unicinctus | reverse complement strand
AAATAATCAGACCTTTACAGTTGCCAAGCCTGACTTGTTCTTCCCAGGTCTTCTCAAGGCAACTTTTTCTTATCCTGCCTTAGATGGATGCCAGGACTAGAGAGAGAGGTTGGAAGAAAACATTCTTACATTCAGACAGAGAATAGGAAGACATTCAGGGACTATCAAGGCAAAGACTGAGGATTCCAATCCCCGTAAGAGGATCTCTACATGCCTCAATGCCCCAGGAGCTGGAGCAGCTGGGGACAAGGAGGGTGTTCCACACCATGGTCAAGTCCGTTGCAGTTTCCCAAAATGTCGTGTGCCTCCATGTCCTACCTTCTTTATGTCTCTTAAACGCCTACTCATCCTTCAATGCCCACTCAGAAGTGCCCTTGTCTCTGACGATTGCTGACTTGGGAAATGGATTCAGGAGTCCATGCAGACCATTCCTTGAAAATGTGCTCCTTGGTGTTTTCAAGGGCAACAAAATGCGAAATAGGTTTCAAAGAAGTATTTCTTATTTTTAGATAAAATAGCAAATCTACTCTAAATATTTTCTATAAAATTTGTTGTGGAAAGTCAACTAAAAAATATCAAATTTGAGATAATTCAAAGTAGGCAATAAAAAATAATTGTATGCCTGATAACTCTGTTTTAATAAAAAGTAGTTAGTTTTAATTGGAAAACATGAACACAAAGGCAGAATATAGCAAAAACAAACAAACAAGGATTATAAATAATATGGACATGAGTTTGCTTAGGAAGTCTCAGGATCTGAGAATTAGGGGCCCACTTTGAAAATAAATTTACTCCATCAGATAACTGTTTTGTGAAAATATCTGTGAACTCCTTGAGAGCATGGCTGCCCAATTCTAAATCATCTTTATGTGCTCTGTACCTAGCAGTACTAATGGGCATTGAAGGAAGGCACCAACCAGAGGCTGTCCTTTATATATAGGGAGAAAAATGGAAGGAATTAAAAAAGGATTATATTTAATGCCATGTGGTTCAGTGTTGCATCATAGTCTTCATCTATGGACCCCATAAAATCATCCCACCAGGGATGCAAGGCAGTGTTTTAGGAATCTCTGAGTAAATGATGGGCTCTTGACTTTTTATTTGGAGCTGGCCTCGGTGATCTTACGCAGAAAAGGTAAGGAAGAACTGAGAATATGTTCTGTTGAGAGAATCAAAGATGGGAGAGTGTGTCCCTGAAGTGAGAGACCTAGTTTCTTATTGCCATTCTGATCTGACTCCAATGAGGCTCAACTGTGGATTTTCTTCCTGGGATGGCCATGAGAGTTCCCACTATAAGCTGCATACATCCCTGCATCCCTCCTTTTACCTGAACTAATTTATATAGATTTCTGTTGCTTGCGATCCACAGTCCCTGACCAAAACCACCCTCCATGAAACTTTGTTCATAGAGAAAGCTATTGGAGTATGTGTGGAGGAAAAGGAATCATGACTCCAAACAAGGATAAGAGTATGACACCAAGACAAAACTAATAGATAAGAAAATGATTAATTTTAGTGCTGGACAATGTAATTTATCATAATGGAAGAGGTGAAAACATACAACTTTGACATTTACTTGCATTTCACATATAATACCTCAAGCTCAAAAAGGAATCTGTCAGGTTGCAGAGATCAGGCTGATTTTACCTATTGCCAAATTTGCTACTTCATTCAAATTTTGTAACTTTTTAAATGCAGAATCAAGTTCTTTTATTGCCTGACTCTTCTTCCTGAACCAATGTCATAGATCTGAGTGAAATTTTTTGTTGCTGTTAATTTAAATTCAAAATCCTACACTTTATGAAAACTGACAACAGTGGAAAGAGATGCTTTTAGTTCTTCATCTTCCTTACAGGTACAAAGGATAATTTTCCCATGTAAATAATTTTTAAGGGTGGGTAGGGTAGCAGGACATGGTTGGGCGAAGTTTGGAGTTGTAAAGAACCTCCAAATTCATTGAGAGGCTAAAAACTGTTTACTAGGGAAATAAAATCACCAATTATATCCCTGGATCAAATGTGTAGATGCTTCCAAAGATATGTGTCCACACATTTGTTGAAAAGGAGAAGCTGATAATCTTGGCGGGCTTGACAACATCTCATTTTTACTTGAAGGTTTTGTTTAGTTGGGTGTACAGATGTTTTTTTAAATTTTTCTATGTGTGTTTATATGTTTGCAAATTTCTGGGGCTGTGCTGAGGAATGGAGTTTTTATTGAATTTATATGTAGTTTTCAGATAGTAAAAAAGTTCTTAAGCTTCTTTAACCTGCCACCTACCTCCAGCCTGGGTCTTGTCTGAATTCTTATTCTGCTGTCTTAGTATACTTAGGTTTCCCTTTACCTGTGTCTCCATCTGCTACTGTAATTAAAATATCTGAAAAGGGGAAAATGGCGTGTGTCGGCTTTGTGGTAGGGCCACGAGGTGCTGGATTCACTGGTGATGGTTTTCCCTTTGGGCGGCAGGAATTGACTGGCCCCTGGAATGTTGGTGAGGTTGGGAGGTTAGCCATTTTGTTAAAATTTTGAAATGAAATTGTAATCAACGAGGGGGACACATGAGAGAGCCCTTCCCCTGGGTCAGTTGCTGTGTGTGTAGTGAGCACTCCCTGGCTGCAGGGCATGGGGGCAGCTGTGGATGCCTGGCTCCGCAGCTGCCGCTAAGTGCCAGAGCCTCTGCTCTTGACGGCATATATATTTTTGTTTGATTGATTAGTATCTAATGGCATTTTTAAAAAGTATTCATCAGCAGAAATGAAGCTCCTAATTTTCTTTTTTTTTTCCTTTTCTATTCTAATATAAAAAACTATCTGGGGCTGCGAGGGAAAAAAACAGATAAAAGCCTCAACTTCTCCCAAACACGTCCCTAAGCCCTTGGCATCATGTCATCATGGGTACAGATAGAAAAAGGATGGCTGAAATATTAAACAGAGGCAAATGTGTGGGCATAGTGACTATGCCATGCAGAAGGTGGAAGGTTGGATGGGCAGGAGAAAGTGAATTCACATTTAAATGTCTATTTGCTCCAGGCTTTTAAGTGGTGAGCAACTTAGGCTTGGGGGAAGAAGCAACTTGCCCAGGTCCCAGAACTGCTATGTGGGGGCTCAGGATTTGAATCCCTGTTGGTGTGGTTGCAAAGTGCTCTGTTTCTGCTGGGTGATGCTGCTTCCTTGTTCTGTCTCATTTATACAAATCAAAAATACCACCCTCACACCCCCGCAAAACCGTGGTTATGTAATGACAGCAGAGAAGAGTACTTAAATGTAAGGTTATGAAGGGAATGGAGAAGTGTTCAGAATTAGTTAAGTTGGATTTTAAGTGTGGGTCTGGGTGGAGACCAGGTGTGACAATGGGAAACCGAGGCCATGATGCCTAAGGAAAGATAATGTCTTCCTCACAGGTCCCAGGGAGAAGGGGGTGCCACGAGGGGCCACAAGAAGTACAGTTGGCTCGGGGGCGGGGGGGCTCAGCCAGCAGGCGGGGAGCACACAGGCAGCGCAAGTGGGGCCCCTGGGCTTCTGCCTTTATGACGGCCCAGGGGTGGGGCTTTACAGGTTTCCCAAGAGAGTCAAGGATCGGTTAGGCAAAAGCAAACAGGAGCAGAAAGTGAAACGGACTGAGGGTCCACAGGCAGTGCAGATGGCGAGCTTCTCTTTTGGGGCCAGCCATCTGTTCTAGGTGAGACATGTGGGTGGTGTGCGTGGTGGCCGCAGGTGTGGGTTTGAGCTCTGGGGGGTCTAGGCCCCAGGGGTGGAAAACTGTTTATTCCCTAGGCCAAAGGTCAGTGTTGAAGCAAGTGGCTTAGCTGAAGTGAGATGGATGCCGAGGCAGCACACAGAAAATTTTGATGGTTAGGACAAGAAGCTTATTAGTATGGACTGAAATGTCTTCAATATGTTTTATATTGTTGGAGCATTGAGAATGAAATCAATAAGGATCAGAATGAAAGAACTGCAAGTTCAAAAGTAAATGTTGTTAATGCTTTCAGAATGGCCTTTAAATATACTCTCTTTCATAAATATGTCTAGAAACCCAAAAATGCCAATTTAATCTTCCCTCAAAGACATCAATGGCAATTCCAAAGCAGCAGGCTTGGGGAGGAGTGAGGGCCAGCAGCTGGAGAGGACGTTGAGAAGGAACCATCCCAAGCCCCACCGCCACCCTAAGACCCACCGTCTTCTCTGCAGCTGGGTGAGCCCTGATGGCATCTTTGAAACTGAGCTATTAATCTTAGCTTCTGAGTTGATTGAACTGTATGACAAAACAGTGCAGTGAAAATATGAAAAGTGAAAATTGAGTCCTGGTTATCTTGCAAAGGCAACTAGATAAAGGTTCTTACAAACAAACTAATATAGATTGTATCCCCTTCCCCTTCATTTGCAACCCCTCCACAAACTTCCTCACTGACAGGAATAAAAAGGAAAGAGATAGACCTGAAACTTCATTTCTGAAAGGGAACGCTCGGCGTCAGATTTAAACATGAGCTTTACTGAAGCCACCCACCTTCTCCAGCCTAAATTTGCTAGACAATAACTTGCATGACATGGCGGCCCCCCACTAGAGGTCTGAGCCCTCTGTTCCCCCTGGGTGAGGGTTCTTGAGGTCCTGCTGACAAACACCCCTTCAGAGAGTACTTGGACGATGTGTAAAAAGGGGTTATCAGCTCCGGTTTGCAGTTTGGCACAGCAGCATTTGAATCCAGGCCTTGCTACTCACCCTGTGGCTGGGGGCAAGCTCTCCAGGAGCCCTTTCTTTGTCTGTAAAATGGAAATAACCAATGCTATCTCAAAGATGGTGAGGATTAAAATTATGGTCTCAATGCACCTAGCATGGCGCTTGAGGCATGGAAAGCTGTTCCTCAACCCTGGCTGCCATCCTTCCTCTTGTTTTTTTATGACCATCACCATTTTTATTTTACGGAAGCTTGGCTTCATCCTGGATCACACACATCAGCTGCCGTTCTTCTCTTCTCTGCCACTGAGTGGACTTTGCCGACAGTGCTAACATTTGCTTAGCAGTTGCTTTACTGGACTTGCGCTGTCTTGTTTTGCCTTGGTGTATTTTGTGTTTTAATAGATATGTTAGATATCTGATGAAACAGCAGGAGATACTCTTATCTTCTCCATTTCCTGTGAGGCCCAGGAGATAACATGCAAAATTGAAAACCATTATTAAATGTTTGTCATGTTCAACAAAATCTCCTCTGTGCTGGGAAGCTCTCAGCAAATCACAGAAATGGCAACAGCAGCCCAATGGGTCCAGTCCGATGAAGGCAAGTGTTGGCTGGCTGGTGTGAAGCTCAGCCAGAGAGTAAGAGAAGAGTCTACAGTCTGGCCGCACCCATCAATCCCTTCTCTTTGCTGGATTCATGCATCCCACTAGCTTACCGTGCAGGAATCTGCAAAGACATCTGTTTACTTTCAAGTTCAGTGAGATCTGAAAACCCTGACTTTGAATAAATGTCACCTTATGATCTACCAACTCCTGCAAGTGTGTCTTGGCAGCAGGACCAACTGTAGCAAATGACATTATTCCAGAGAACAAAGGCCTGTGGGACATGTCTCAGAGGACCACTTGGCAGCTGAGGGTGCAGAGGGACAGGCTTCATAGAAACAGGAGGTCATGGGCTGGCTCTGAGAAGTAGGGAAAAAAACAACCAAAAAAGAAAAAGAAACCCTTGAGTTGAGTGACTGAATCATGTTCCCAAAGTTTTTCTGTGAAGTGTCATGTAGTAAGTATTTTTGGCTTTGTGGACGATTGCAGCCCCTCATGTAGCAACTCACCTCTGCTGTTGTAGCACGAAAGCAGCCATAGACAATACGCAAATGAATGGACACGACTGCGTTCTAATAAAATTTTATTTACAAAAAACAGGTGATGGGCCAAATTTAACCCCCATGGGCCATCGTGTGCCAACTCCTGAAATGAATCAGTCATTCTGATTATTGTCCTTTCGATTGCCTTTTTCTAGAAAGAGTACAGCGCGGTGATGAAGAGCCAGGTTCTGAAGAAAGTACACCTGGGTTCAAATCCTGCTCCTGTTGCTGACTGGCAATGTAACCTCACCCTCTGTTTTCACATCTGGGAAAATAATGCTTAGAAGGTGCTTAGCATGGTCACTGGCTCATAGTAACTGTTGGCAATTAGCTATTGCTACAGACAGTTTCAGAAAGGTTAATTGGAATACGGCCATGAACATTCATTTACATATTGCCTGTAGCTGTTTTCGCATTATGGCAGAGTTGAGTGTTTGTGATAGAGACTGCATGGCCCATAAAGCCTGAAATATTGACTGTTTGGCCTTTTACAGAGAAAGTTGCTGACTGCTGGGCTAAAATCTTCAAAAGTACTCTAACACTTCTAATTAGCTGCAGGTGACTCAGTCCTAGCACTTCTGATCGTGTACACAAAGATAAAGAGTCATCTGCCTATCTCAAGATACATGGTTAAGTGCTAAATATTGTGATTGACTCTGCAGACCAATAGGAAATAGAGGAAAGTTTCAGTTACTGAGTGTGATGGTTAATTTCAGTTATCAACTTGGCTAGGCTGTGGTGTCCAGTTGTTTGGTTAAGCACTGGACTATTTGTTACTGTGAGGTTGTATCATAGATGTGATTTGCATCCATGGTCAGTTGTCTGCATCTACAATCAACAAAGGTTATCCCTGCAATGTGGGAAGTCTCCTTATCCAATCAGTTGTTGGTCTTAGAAGCCAGAGATGAGAATTTCAGAGGTCAGGAAGAAGAATTCAGACTCAACTTCAGCATTGGCTCTTGTCAGAATTTCTAGCCAGCCAGCTTCCCCTGGGGAATTCGGACTAAGGACTTTGGCATCACCTTTATTGGAGTTTCCAGCTTGCAGCCTGCCCTGTGGAGTTCAGACTTGCCAGCCCCCACAGTCACATGAGCCAATTCCTTAGCGTAAATATTATTCTATAGAAATCTCATGATCTAAGTATATATAACTATCTCCTGTTGCTTCTGTTTCTCTGGAGAGCCCTGACTAATACACTGGGTTTCAGTTTAAATATCTTCCTAATTTACATGGTATTGTGGTTTCAGACACTCTAAAATTATAAGCTTAGAATATGCCTGAGACTCCCAAATTGTTCACTGAGGCACCCTGGGACATGGCAGCAAATTCACAGGGTCTCTGCAGGATATTTTAAAATTTCCAGGGAAGCTGCAGTATTCAGCATTTGTTTGAAGCTGCATGAACCACTTGCTTCAGTTGCTCATGCTGCTTTCCATTCAGTGATGTCACATCTTTGTAAACAATGATTTTCAGCAGTTTCTGTGATTAAAAATAAAAAGCAAGTGCAATGTGAAAATTAATATGAAACAGGAAATGAGGGTTTTGATATCCAATCTGATTTCAAGGTTTAAGAAGTTGTGCCAGTGCCAAGAGGTGTAAATACAGTTGTTTAAGAACAATATAAAAATATGTTTGTTCTTTTTTTTCCAGATGGCTACTAAGTCGTTAGGACAAAAATACTTAAGTTGTTGAGAACTAGCTACTTAATAAACAGGCCTATTAGATATTTCTTCTGGCTTAGAGGCATCTTGAACTGAGAAAGTTATGGAACCTCTGGCTTCTGGTGTTTGTAAGTTGTAAGTGGCATATCTGAATACCAAGAAGAAGCGTTCAGTATATTCTCATATTCAATTGAAACTTTCCTTTTCCTTGGGAAAAAAAATCCCAAGTTTTTTATTAAGTAAATAATTTTTAATATAACATTTTTAAAAACCAAAATGAATGCCAAAAATCCATGATTGAAATTTAAGTAAAGACAGGGTCAATATTACTGATCTATTTTGCCTCCAACTCCCATGTGGCTCCCAGGGCACTGTGTCCCAGCGGTGCCGTCTTTGATAGCTGTCAGCCCTGTGGCAGTGGACAAGGGTGCTCCTGCTGCTACTCCGCTGCTTTTGGTATCCTCCTGTCCTGGGCTAGGGCGCGGGCCCTGCAGGGTTACCTCCATGCTGGTCTCCTGGCCACCAGTGTCCCTGCTCAGGCCCCCCTCTGTGCTGCAGTCCTGCTGATGCCGTGTCCCTGAGTCAGCGTCTCCACGGGCTCCCGCTGCTTACAAGCCCCGTCTCCTTGACTTGGCACATGAGGCCCTGGGATACCTTGCCAGCTCCACGCAGCCTCATCTTTGACTACATTCTCCCCTAGCCTCGCATTCCTGCCACATGTGGCTTCTTACTAGACTCCAAGCATAACAGACAATTTCACCTCTGAGCCATCGCACTTGGTATCCCCGCTACCTGGCTGCTCTTCCTGAGGTTTGTTTTTTTTTCTTCACATTTTTATTTTATTAAAGAAGTTGTAGGTATACAGGAAATAGAGTTCCCATATACCCCTGTCCCTTCTTATTTACACTTCGCATTAGTGTGTTACCTTTATTATAATTGATGAAAGAATATTATTATAATTTTATTATTAACTGTAGTCCATAGTAGTTTACATTAGGGTACACTGTGTTGTATACTCTTTTTTAAAATTTTTTATTCTAGTAAAACATATATAATCTAAAATTTCCCCTTTTAACCACATTCAAATATACAGTTCAGGGGTGTCAATGACATTCACAATGTTGTGCTACCATTGCCACCATCCATTACCAAAACCATTCCATCAACCCAAACAGAAATTCTGCACTAATTAATCATTAACTGCCCATTCCCATCCACCACCCTGGTCCCTGTGTTCTAGTTTCTGACTCTATGAATTTCCCCATTCTAATTATTTCATATCAGTGAAATCATACAATGTTTGTCCTTTTGTGTCTTGCTCATTTCACTCAACATGATGTCTTCAAGGTTCATCCATGTTGTTGCATGTATCAGAACTTCACTCCTTCTTACAGCTGAATAATATTCCATGATATGTATACACCAGATTTTGTTTATCCATTCATCTGTTGATGGACACTTTGGGTTTCTTCCATCTTTTGGCAATTGTGAATAATGTTGCTATGAACATTGGTATGCAAATATCTGTTTTGAGTTCCTACTTTCAACTCTTTTGGGTATAAAACTAGAAGTCAGATTTCCAAGTTGTGTGGCAATTCTATACATTATTTTCTGAGGAACTGGCAAAATATTTTCAGAGGTTGCACCATTTTACTTTCCCACCAACAATGATGAGTGTTCTTGTTTCTGCATATCCTTTCCAACACTTGTTATTTTTCATTTTTTGAATTGTAGCCATTCTAGTAGGTGTAAAATGGTTTCTTATTGTGGTTTTGATTTGAATTTCTCTAATGTATAATGATGTTGAGCATCTTTTCATGTGCTTTTTGGCTATTTGTATCTTTTCCTAGAAGAAATGTGTATTAAAGTGCTTTTCCATTTTTAATTGGGTTGTCTTTTTGTTGTTGAATTATAAGATTTATATATGTATATATTCTGGATATTAAACCCTTATCAGATATATGTTTTCCAAATATTTTCTCCCATTCTTCATCAATGAGGAAATCTTTTCATGTGCAAAAGTTTTAAATTTGATCATGTCTCATTTATCTCTTTTCCTTATGTTGCTCATGCTTTTGGTGTAAAGTCTAGGACACCAAAACAATGTCCTGAAGATGGTTCCCTATGTTTTCTTCTAGGAGTTTTAGAGTTTTGGTTCTAATATTTATTTTTTTGATCCATTTTGAATTTATTTTCATATGTTGTGAAGTAAGGTTCCACCTTCATTTTTGGCATATCGATATCCAGTTTTCCCAGCACCATTTGTTGAAGAGACTATTCTTTACCAGTTGAGTGGTCTTGCCACCCCTGTAAAAAAAAAAAAAATCAATCAGCCATATATGTGAGGGTTTACTTCTAAAAATTCAGTTTGATTTCATTAGTCTATGTGTCTGTCCTTGTGTCAGTACCATGCTGTTTTGATTGCTGTAGCTTTGTTATAAGTTTTAAAATCGGGAAGTGTTAGTCCTCCAACTTCATTCTATTTCAAAATGTTTTTGGCTGTCCAGGTCCCCTTACCCTTTCATATAAATTTGGTGATTGGCTTTTCTAAATCTGCAAAGAAGTCTGTTGGAATTTCGATTGGGATTGTGTTGAATCTGCCTTGAGTTGAATTGACTTCTTAACAATATTTAGTCTTCTAATCCATGAAAGAACACGGGATTTACTTAGGCCTCCTTTGTTTTCTTTTACCAGTGTTTTGTAGTTTTCTGTGTATAAGACCTTTATATCCTTGGTTAAATTTATTCCTAGATATTTGTTTCTTTTTGTTGCTATTGCAAATGGAATTTTTATTTGATTTCCTCTTTAGATTGTTCATTAATAGTGTATAGAATATTAGTAAATTTTTGCATGTTGATCATGTTCCCTGCCACTTTACATAGTTCATTTATTAATTTATTGTGGGTTTTTCATAATTTTCTCTATATAGGAACCCATTGTCTGCAAATAGGGATAGTTTTTCTTCTTCCTTTCCTATTTGGATGCCTTTTATTTCTTTTTCTTGCCTAATTGCTCTAGCTAGAACTTCCAGTACACTTTTGAATAACAGTGGTGACAGTGGGCATCCTTGTCCTGTTCCTAATCTTAGAGGGAATGTTTTCGATCTTTCACCGGAGGATATGGTGTTAGCTGTGGGTTTATCATATATGCCCTTGATCATGTTGAGGGAGTTTCCTTCTATTCCTAATTTTCTAAGTGTTTTTATCAAGGGGAGCTGGATTTTGTCAAATTCCTTTCTGGCTCAATTGGGATGATAATGTGTGTGTGTGTTGTTTTTTTTTCCTTAATTCTATTAATGTGATATATTACATTAATTGGTTTTCTTATGTTGAAGCACCCTTCTATACCTGAGATAAATCTCAAATAATCATAGTGTAAAATTCTTTTATTGTGCTGTTGGATTTGGCTTGCTAGCATTATGTTAAGGAATTTTGCATTATTTATAAGAATATTGGCTTGTAATTTTCTTTGCTTGTAGAATCTTTATCTGGCTTTGTACAAGGGTTGTGCTGGCCTCATAAAATGAGTTAGGGAGTGTTCCTCCCTCTTCAGTTTTTTTGAAAGAGGTTGAACAGGTTTGGTGTTAATTCTTATTAAATGTTTGGTTAAATTCACCAGTGAAGCCATCTGGTCCTAGGCTTTTCTCTGTGGGGAGGTTTTTGATTACTGATTCAATCTCTTTACTAGTTATGGATCTGTTAAGATCTTCTGTTTTTCCTGAGGCAGTGTAGGTAGGTAGTTTGTGTATCTAGTAATTTGTCTATTTCATCTAGTTTATCTAATTTTTTTGGTGAACAGTTGTGCATAGTGTTCTCTCATAATCCTTTTTATTTCTGTGGGTTTGGTAGTAATGCCCTCCCCCACTTTCATTTCTGATTTTGTTATTTTTGTCCTCTCTCTTTTTTCTTGTCAATCTACCTAATGGTTTGTTTTTTGGTTTTTTAAAGATTTATTTTCTTTATTTATTTCTCCCCCCACCCTCATTGTTTGAGCTTGATGTTTGCTCTCTGTGTCCATTCATTGTGTGCTCTCTGTGTCTGCTCATCTTCTCTTTAGGAGGCACTGGGAACTGAACCTGGGAACCTCCCATGTGGGAGCCACCGCCCACTTGAGCCACCTCCACTCCCTGCTTTGTTTTGTCTCTCATTGTGTTTCCTTTTTGTGTCTCCTTATTGCATACTCTTGTTGCATCAGCTCACCACGCCAGCCCATCGCGCCAGCTCGCTGTCTTGCTTGTCTTCTCTAGGAGGCACTGGGAACAAAACCTGGACCTCCCATGTGGTAGGTGGGTGCCCAAATGCTTGAGCCACATTAGCTTTCCTCAAATGGTTTGTTGATATTATTGATCTCTTCAAAGATTCTCTCTATTGTTGTTTTTTTTTTTGTTTTTTTTTTAATTCTCTATTTCACTTATCTTTGATCCAGTCTTTGCTACTCCCTTCTTTCTTCTCACTTTAGGTTGGCTTTGCTTCCCACCACCCCTACCCCCCCACCCCCAGGTCCTGTAGTTGTGAGTTAAAGAATCTTATTTGAGGTCTTCTTTTTTTTTAGTGAGAGCAGTTAGACGTATAAATTTCCCTCTCAGCACTGCCTTTTCAACATCCCATATTTTGGTATGTTGTGTTTTCATTTTCATTTGCCTCAATGTATTTCCTAATTTCCCTTGTGAGTTCTTCTTTGCCTCATTGATTATTGAAGAATTCATTGTTTAATTTCCACATATTTGTGAATTTTCTAGTTCTCCCTCTGTTATTGTGTTCTGGCTTCATTCCATCATGGTTGGAGAAGACACATTGTATGATTTCAATATTTTTGAGTTTATTGAAACTTGTTTTGAGACCTTACACATGTTCTGTCCTAGAGAAAGATTCACATGTACTAGAGAAGAATATTCTGTTGCTCTTGTGTGACATTTTCTGTATGTGTCTGTTAGTTCTAGTTGGTTTATGGTATTATTCAATCTTCTATTTTCTAATTGATCTTCTGGCTAGATATTCTGTCCATTATTGAAATTGGTGTATTGCAGTCTCCTACTATTAATTAGAAACTATTTATCCCTTTAAAGCTGTCAATATTTGTTTTGCCTATTTTAGGGCTCTGCCCCAGTTGCATATATATTTAAATTGTTATATCTTATTGAATTGACCCCTTTATCATAACAGTTTTTTACTTCAACTCTATTTTATCTGATGTTGTTATAGCTACCTCAGCTCTCTTTTGGTTACTATTTGTGTGGTTTATAGTTTTTAAACATTTTTTTTCACTTTTAAACTTCTTGTTTCTTTGAATTGAAGTTGTCTCTTGTATACAAGATATAGTTGGGACATGCTTTTTTATCCATTTTGCCAAACTCTGCCCTTTGACTGGAGAAATTAGTCTATTTTCATTTGAAGTAACTACTGATAATGCAGGACTTTCTTCTGCCATTTTGCTATTTGGTCTTTGTAAGTCTTATACATTTTTAAAGTCAAAGGTTTATCATTTATTTTTATGCATGTACGTT
>JAQZBX010086578.1:0-12977 GCA_029593785.1 Cabassous unicinctus | reverse complement strand
GGGGGACAGATGTGGCTCGGGTGGTTGGGCGTCCGTCTCCCACATGGAGGGACCTGGGTCCAATCCCCAGGACCTTCTGGTAAAAATTAAAAAAAGAAAAATATAGAAGGTGCATGGGCCACCAGGCCCTGTGCACGGGTGCGCCACCAGGTCCCATGAGTGGGTGAGCCACCAGGACCTGCGAATAGGTGAGCTGTCAGGCCCCGTCCACAGGTGCACCATCAGGCCCCATGCGCCAGTGTGCTGCCAGGCCCAGCGAGCCACGCAGCAAGATGATGACGTAACAGGACAGTGACACATGGGAGAGCTAAGACGAGACACACTGAAAAACCAGGAACTAAGGTGGTGCAGGCAGTAGGACGCCTCTATCCCACATCGGACATTCTGAGGATTGAATACCAGTGAAGACAGGAAGGGAAGGATGAGAAGAGAGGGCAGAAAACAGACACAGAGAGTTGCCCAGTGAATGGACACAGAAACAGCAAAAACGGGGTGGGGTGGGGCGTGGGGGCTCTAAAAATGGATAAAAGTAAATAAATAAATTAATAAATCCTTAAAAGAAATGTATAGAGGAGGAAGATTTGGACTATAGTTAGTAGTAATACTTTGACGGTGCTCTTTCATGATTTGTTAACAAATGTTTCACAACAAAGCAAAGTGTTTGTGGTAGGGTGATGTGTGGGAGCCCTGTATGATGTTATGCATATTTGTTTTGTAGGTTCATGATGTTTACTGAACACTTATAGTTTATGTATGTTCATGTATGCATGAGATACTTCAATAAATTGTTTTTTTAAAAAAGACAGTTATAGTTTCTAGATGTGGGTTTGATACTACTTAATAGCTTGTGACTATGGACATGTTACTTAATCTCTCTAATGCCTTTGTTTCCTCGTCAGTAAAATAGGATAAGAAAATACATCCTTCAAAGGATTCCTTAAGATTAACTAACATGTATAAAGTATGCACAGATACTGGTGCATAATATATATTCAGTACGCATTATGATGGGGGATCATTATTATGTATGATAGTTGGGAAGTTAATAATTACCCAAATTCACACATTGCAACTCACTCATCTCTCTGATTCCAGCATCTGTGTATGTAAAAACTATTTTGTATCTGCCTCCAAGTCTGTGGGTTCTGTCTTTCCAAGCAACCAGTTTACAGCTATAAACCAGAGCCAACAAACACTTGTTTTGAGATTGATGTAAATTCAAAAGCCAGTTATTAATTACCTGAAGTCCCACTTCTTTCATAATTTTGCCTATTTAAACTAATTTATTTCAGCCTTGTTCTACCCCAACTCCTTTCTCAGTGTAACCACAAGTTTAATTTATATGCTCCTTGATTTTTACCATAGCATGACACAATTTAGAATTTGATCTTATTTTCTTCCTTTTCTCACAGGGTTAACTTTGTCTCTCCAACTAGGATGCAGTTCCTCCTGAGTTGGAACTATCTTGTAATTCATTTATAGCCAATTCACTTCATATCATGAAGTTGGGTCTCATTCACCCTCAATAAACATCTATTACTAGGATTGGTAAAATATATGAGACTGAGAATCCCCTTAAATAAAAAAATAACAGTGTATGCTGCAAGGAATAGAGGCTTCGACATCACAGACCTGAGTTTCAGTCTTGTTTCAACCACTTACTAGCTTTGTGACCTGGTTTGAGTTACTTACACATTGAATGTTAATGTCCTCATCTGTAAACAGTGATGATAACACCTACCTTCCAAAGCTATTGCAAGGAATCTCGATAATGATTTGTGTAGATATCTATTGCTGTTGTTGTTTTTCTTCCCAGAATACATTCCTTCCTTCTTGTGGTAATAGTACCTAACCTTGCCCCTTTAGGTAAGGTCTCAGTGGATGATAGTCAAGGTCCCATGTTCTCCCGTTCAATGGATGGTTATGTTACCCAAGCTAGGCTGGCTGTCAGAATCTCTTCTTGAATTTGAATCTCAAAAGCAGTAACAATTAAGAATGAAAATAGGGTTTGAGATGACATCCAAATGGATGAGCCATTAAGAGATGGTTCGTGCCCTGTAAGCTAGAAGACCAGAACCTCCTATATGATAAGAGCCTCCCAGGCTCCTGTCCTTTCTAAGTCCTGGTTCTTTAGGTTTTTCTTCACCCTAGGACTCAAATCATAGCACAGAACCTCCCATGAGTTTCTTTTTAGCTTGCATTTGCCAGAGTTAGTTTGTGTGCTTTTAACCAAAGACTCCTGGATGATGCATGTTTGTCCAGCGACTGGGATATGGAAGGTACCCAATAAATTGCAGCAATTATTTTCTGTGGAATAACCCACCTTCACTCGCAAAATGGACTGACTGGTATAAAGTGTCTTTGGCATGTTCTCCCACCAGATCTCTACTGGGGAATTTTGCTTTCCAAGGGATATTTGGCAATGTCTGGAGACATTTTTGGTTGTCACAACTGGAGGACTGTTTCTGGCACCTAGTGCTAACCATCCTGCAATGCACAGGACAGTCCCCTACAACAGAGAATTATCTGGCCCAAAATGTCAATAGTATCAAGGTTGAGAAACTCAGTTCTAAAGGAAGCAGCACTGTTGTTTCCCAAGGAGTAAGTGGCTTTATTTAGAGTAATTAAGACTGTGCTTTAAATCAGTTAATTCACTACTTTGGAAAGGAAAATACAGTGATTGTCACAAATGTTATAAAGATTTTAAATTCTATCCCTACATTGTGCCTACCAGTGTCTGATCAGTGTGTTTAAGCTATTTGTTGTCCTGGGTCCTCTGATGATTTCTTTGAAGCATTATGTTAATCATCAGTGGACTTCCTCTCTTCCTTAGCCCTCACTATATCCTCAATTTCTTTGATTGAAGAAACCTCTCATTCTGGAATGTGCTGCCCCATCTCTAATGAGTCTCTGCCTCAAATGTTCTCTCTTTGGAAAATGACCTAATCAACAAAATCAGTATATATGAGATTAAAAAAAAAAAAAAGTCAGGGAAAACCAACTGAAGTTTTAGCAACCAAATGTACATTTACCTTCCAAGTAATCTGTTCTCTATTTCCCTTCCTTTGTAACTGTATTGCCCACGGGCAATACGTGGTTTTGATAATGATGAGATTAATGAGGTGAACTTCAAGACTGGTTTCAGTGTGAGTCAGGGATAAAAATAAAGCTCTCACTTTGGAATGATAGTACAGTGTAAGGGACTGATTTGGCTTGTACTGTAAGGGAGTTTAATTCAGCTTGTCAATGATGCCTAAGGGATCTTTATTAAAGATAAGCCTCAGGTATACATTCCAGTTCTTGCCTGGAGCAACTAAAGTTTTATATCTTGGATCTTCTTGTCTAAGGACTTTTTCTTTTAAATTACTGTGGGATCTGGCTAGCTATCGTGATCTACAGTTGACGTCATCAAGAGGGCCTTAAGGGCTATCCCTTGGAGATTTCACAAAACTCTGGCAGTTTTCAATGATCCACTGAATAGAGAAGTACCAAATGAAAAAGCAAGACGAAAATAGCCTTAAGTAATTTCCCAGGTCCAGGACAGCACCCGGGGAATATTTTCATCGTGAGGATATTTACTACCTTGACTGTCTTTAAAATACAAATATAAACGCTCTTTACCTCAAGCAAAGCTCAGCCTTGAGAAATATCTGTTTATCTTCTGAGCTAACTATATCCAAGTGAACATTTTAACTAAAATTATATTTCCCCTTAAAATATTCCGCCACAGGCAAATTCAAGAGCTAAGGAAGCATCATTGCTGACAATCGACAATGAGGGAAGGACATTTTCTGGAAATCGAGTTCCTCAGAGCTATTTAAAGTAAATTATGTGGGGATTTACAATGTAGTTCTCCAACACTGAAGAAGAAACAATTAGAGCATTGGTAGCTAATGGTCTTTTCAAAAATAGGAAATAGGAGGCTTAAGGCTAACTCATATTAACCTGTAACTACTATTCACTAGTTGTTTGACCTTGGAAAGTTACTAAAGCTCTCCAAACCTCAGTTTCATTTAAAAAATGTGAAGAATAATATCTAAGCCATAATACCTCTCCTGTTGTCAGCCAATGGTTGTGGCTAAATTCAAAATGGAATATAATTTTTGGGAAAAACTTTTAAAATTTGGGCAAATATAAATTGCTATAAATATTAATAACCATGGGTGAGAATTACATATTTAGATATACAGTTACTTCATCTGTTTTCAGAGTCATATTTCAGCTACTATAGTATAGTTACTATTTGGTGAGAACTATATCGATTTAATCATTTGGTTGTGCAAGCAAACAACAAAATGACCATTGGCATGCTTCAGTTTTCAGCAGATCATGTTTTGCAATACTATGAGTTTTGAAACTAAATGTCCTAGGGTTAGATCTCAAAGCTGTACTTACTAAATACATAGCATGCACAGATCAGTACAGCCATCATTTCATTATATGTACACAGTACATAAAATTTATCTTAGCATTTTGTGCTGACGATGAAATGAGATAAAGTATGTAAAGTGCCTGACATAACAGTGAACACTGAATAAATGCTAGGCTTTTACAGAGACTTCAACAGTATGCTCTGAATTCTAATTCCAATTTCTTCACCTTCCCAGTGCAGAGATGGCCCAAAAGCGTAATACCACAAATGTAATACCACAATATTCAAACACTGAATATTGAACACACTCTTGTGGCTACTAGAAAGGAAATATCAATAATACATAAACTTGCTTACTAAACTCTGCTATTTCTCCTGAGTGATTGCTTTCCATTTTAAAATTCCTCTGCTACCAACATTTGGATTCTACTAACAGAACCCGTAGTTAATTGAGCTCGTAATGATAGTAAGCCAGTACTAAATACCCACCAGAGTTGGCTGGATCTAAGTAATGTTCCTTGATATCATGAAGAATCAGACTAAGCATAACAAAGCTGAGGCTCAAAAAACCCACTTTCTCAGTGTAAGGCTCTATTTTGGTTGGGCTTGGGTTTCTACTGCACAATATATAGCTTTGTTCTTCCAAAAGCATGATATCTCTTGCCATCCTCTTTCTAGTCCACCCACAGAAATTTGAATGCTTCCATTAACGGTAAACCACCACCATCAATGCAAGCACAGCAATAATTCCACAGCCAGCCCTGCATGTTAGGATTCTACAGATAAGAATCCAAAAGATCTTCAGAATATAACTTTTCACCCATAAAGTTTTAACCAACAATGTTCTATCTATATAGACCACTAAAGCAAGCATGTTGAGCAAAACTCTTTTTTAATGCCTCTATGTGATTGTGTTTAATCTGTCAAGGGCAAGAAAATATTTCTGTCTTTTTTATTTTGCCACAGGGTAAGATGGCCTTTGGGGTCTTATGAAGGGTGGGAATATTTGAGTTGTTTAAATTTTTCAAATGGCTACTGAAGAATCATTTGCCACAATGTAGAGAAACCCTGGCCATGTTTAAAACATCTGACATTCAGATCCAGACACTTGCCAGGTAAGCATCAGGATTAAAGTAAAAACCAATACTGTTATCTTCATGTGTTTCTAGTGAAAACATCTTGTGCTTTTTAGGGCTTGCCTAAAGGCAATTTAAAAGGTTAAAAAAAAAAATGTTTTCTTTAGTGCCTTCTACCTTTCTCCATTCTTTCCCCAACTGGTAGATGTTTTGTAATCACCACACCACTTCTCCCATGATTGCCAGGATAGACACACTGCTCCCCCACACATACACTTTCCTTCTCTCTCCTCTCAAAACTCAGCACAAGCCTGCACTTAACTCCAGCTCGACATCACTACCATTCAGGTCTAATTTACGTACGGTGAAAAACACAGGCTTAAAAGCACAATTTCTTCAATTTTAGTAAATGCAGACACCTAAATATCCCACATCTTTTTCAAAATATGGAATATTTCCATCATCTCAGGAAGTTTCCTCATTCCCCTTCCCAATCAATCCCATTCCTGCCCCTCCAGGGACAGCACCCAAACACAACTACTGCTCTGGATTCTATCACCTTGGATAAGTTTTACCTCTTCTAGGATTTCATCTAAGTGGAAACTTACAGTAATTATTCTTTTGTTTCTTACTTTTTTCACTCAGCATAATGTTTTTGAGATGTATTCATGTTGTTAAATGTATCAGAAATTCTTTTTTTAATTGCTAAGTAGCTTTCTACTATATGACTATTCCACAGTTTATCTAGTCTCCTATTGATTGACTGGATATTATAAGTGGAACTGCTATGAAAGTTCTTATAGGAGACTTCATGGACATATGGTTTCATTCCTCTTTGATAAACACTTAGAAATTTATTTCCTATGTGATAGGAGAGATGTAGGTTTAACTTTCTAAGAAAATACTAACAGTTTTCCAAAGTGGTTGTACCATTTTTCACTTCCCCCAGCAATGTATGAGGCTTCTTCTTGCTCCACATCCTTGATAGCACTGGTGTTCTTAGTGTTTTGTGGTTTTTTTAGTTATTCTAGTGGGAATATATCTCATTGTGGTTTTAACTTGTCTATTCCTGATAATTATTGATGTTTAGTATTTTTCAAGTGTTTATTAGCCACTCATGTGTATTTTTGTGACATGTTTGTTCACAAACATGTGCTCAAGATATGAGTTGTTTTTCTTCTTCTTATTGTGTTACAGGAGTTCATTATGTATTATGGCAAAAGTCCTTTGTCAGATATTGTTTTGCAAATATTTTCTTCCAGTCTATGGCTTATCTGTTTATTTTCTTTTTGATGCCTTTTTTAAAAAACAATTTATTGAAGTATATCATTCATACATGAACATACATAAACTATAAGTGTTCAGTAAACATCATGAACTTACAAAACAAACATGTATAACATCATACAGAGCTCCACACATCACCCACACACACAAACACCCTGCATTGTTGTGAAACATTTGTTAACAAATCATGAAAGAGCATTGTAAAAGTATTACCACTAGCTATAGTCCAAATCTTCCTCCCCTATACATTTTTTAAGGATTTATTTATTTACTTACTTTTATCCATTTTTACCCACCCCTGTTTTTGCTGTTTCTGTGCCCATTCACTGGGCTATTCTCTGTGTCTGTTTTCTGCCCTCTCTTCTCATCCTTCTCCTCCTGTTTTCACTGGAATTTGATCCTCGGAATCTCTGATGTGGGAGAGAGGTATCCTACCACCTGCACCACCTTAGTTCCTGGTTTTTCGGTGTGTCTTGTCTTGGCTCTCCCTTGTGTCACTCTCCTGTTATATCATCATCTTGCTGCGAGGCTCGCAGGGCCTGGCAGCTCACCCATGCACACGGGGATTCCGGGGATCCAACCCAGGTCCTTCCATATGGGGGACAGATGCCCAACCACCTGAGCCACATCTGTACCCCTGCTGTATCTTTTAAGGTTGACCAAAGATACCCAAAATTACAGTCTTTTCCCATACAGGATGGTCATATAATAAATCAGGCTTAGTTTATCACCAGCATTCTAAAAACCAAACCTAAGGAGAAAAACTAGGTCTGGGGACACATGCATGGTTTCTAATATAGCGAATGTTTATATTCGCTATATTATCCTGATTATTACAAAATCAGGACAGAGAGAATATTCGTACTTAATGATGCCTTTTGATGAGCAGAAGATTTTAATTTTGATTAAGTGTAATTGATCAATTTTTTTCCTTTGATAGTACTTTCTGGTTCTATCTAGGAAATCTTTGCCTAGTCCTTATTTGTGAAGATATTCATTTGTTTTCTTCTAGAAGTTTTATAATTTTAGGTTTTATGCTCAGGTCTATGATCCATCTTGGGTTAATTTTTCTTGTGTGTCTGCACCAAATTTGACCCACCACCTTTTTAAGGTAAGACTTTTGGGGAGAGTCTCTATCTCACTATATAAAACTTGGGGAGACCACTGTTTCTACTGAGGCAATACTGAAGTCTCTATCAAGTACCAGTGCTTCTTGAAACACAATAACTAGGAAAATTTTTGGAAGGTGAGCACCAGAAGAAATGATTTGTGTACAGAAGAGATAATTGACTTGTGAGGAGGTGGCAAAGCTAACCAAGACCTAAGGATGTGGGAAATCAAATAAGAAACACCAATGTTGGAAAGTAGAAATTTCTTAAAGATGTGGTTGTGGCAACAAATCAGGATCTTGTCAAAAATTCAAGAGTGTAGAATACTCCAAAATAGCCCAGGGCTGAGTAAACCTTGAAGAATAATTGTGTTTGATGTCTGCAGATATTGAAGATTAGAGTTTAAAATGTGGGGAGTTATGCTGTCATTCTATTCTTCTATGGGAAAAGAGAAGTGGTGTTTTAGTGTATTCTGGCCCAATATTTCTAAGACTCACAGGGGCTTACGTATATCTGTGTGGTTGTGGTGGCTGCTGGTTAAAGTGAGATTCTGAGGCCGCACCCTCAAAGCTTCAGATTTAATAGGTCTGGAGAAAGGCTCGAGTATCCTCATTTCACAAGTGCAGATAGTTTGGGGTCCCACTTTGAGAAACAGTGTTCTATTCACAAGGTGAAACTCAATGCTTCAGCTTTCCCATTTCATATAGTCCTTAGCTCCTCCTCAAAATCCTTTTTACATCATCCTAAAGCAAAAGACTTTCTGATCTGTATCAAATACAAAATAGAGTCCAAATAAATAATAATTGGGCCATTATAATAGGAAGAGAATATTTCAGAGAGAGAATTTATGCTATATATGGTATGGTATGGCATGGCGTGGCATGGCGTGGCGTGGCATGGCGTGGCGTGGCGTAGTGTAGTGTAGAGTAGTGGAAAGCAAGTGGATTGAAAGTCATGCAGATGTCAATTTGAGGTTGCTGGAAGCTGTGCCCTTGGGCAAATAACTTCAAATCCTTATGCTTCAGTTTCTTTATCTAAAGAATGAGGGTAATAAGATTATTGTAAAACTTAAGTGAGGTAATTCGGAAAAGGATCTAGCAAAATTCTACACTCAGAGTATACATTTGGCAAATATTCATTTCCTTCTTCTCCACTTACTACTCCCCCAAAAATGAATTGCAAATATTCAAATTATAACACCTTTCACTTCTGCATTAATCTATCGCTGTATAACAAATTATCCCTAAACTTAGTTGTTTGAAACAATGCACATTCGATATCTCACAGGTTCTGCAGATCAGGAATCCTGGTGTGCCTCACCTGTGTCCTTTACCTCAAGGTCTCTCACAAGACTGCAATCCAAGTGTTGGCAAGAGCTTCGGTCAGCTCAAGGCTCAAGGGGAAGGAGTCACTTTCAAGTTCCCTCTCGTGGTGGTTGGCAAGATTCAGTCCCCCAGCAGCTAATGGAGTGAGGGCCTCAGTTCCTTGCTGGCTATTGGCAGAGGCCTCTCTCGGTTCCTTGCCACATGAGCCTCTTCATCGGGTACATCACAACACGGCAGTTTGCTTCATCAGAGAGAGTAAGAAAGAAGAACCAGAGAGAGAAAACAGGAATAAGATGAAACTCAGTCCTTTGTAACATGATTTTGGAAGTGGTATCCTATCACTTTTGTCAAATTCATTTATTAGAAACAAGTCACTAGGTTCAGCCCACATGCAAAAGAAGGTAACTAGAGAGGAGCTTAAATACCAGGAGGTGAGATCATTGAGAGCCATTTCAGAAATCACCCACCAAAATTTCTATTGTGCTTTGCAATTTGCAAAGGATCATCAATAAGAATATTTTATTTTGATATTCACAATACTGTCATAGACGCTGTGAAATCCAAGGTCAGAAAAAGATTTAGCATAACATTTATGTAATCTAAGTATCTTTAAAAAAATTCTTTAAATATTTAAAAAAAAAAAAAAAAAAGGAAAAGAAAAAGTTTCAGTAATATGTCCAAGATCAAACTTTATGGCCATGTCAGAAGACCCAGGCAAAGTATACTGGTCCCAGTCCCTGGACACTTTTCTCAGTCCCATGCTGCCACCTAACAAGTGGTTGCCAATGCTCCTTGCAGACTAAGATCTCCTAGGGAGCCTTAAGAAATAGAGGACCCAAGCCATCTTCCAGTCCAGGTGAGTTAGAATCTCTGAAGATGGACCCTATGGTTACCTTTTTTGTTTGCTTTCACAGAGGGTTGAGAACCACTTCCATTAGACCAACAGAGGATCACTCTAATACTATCCTTTTCCAGTCCTTTCTTTTAAACCCATCTTTCACCACCTCCACTTGTAGAGCCCCAGCTCTTCTTCTCAGCATAACTCTAAGCCCTGTCCTTTCCTGGCCTCCTTACATTCCTTCGTGTTGATCCCCCCGTTCAAAATGTCTTCCTTTTCACATTTATCTAATGGAATCCTACCCAGTTTAAAGGTACATCCATTAAGCAATCTCTAGTGCCCCCAGCTGGAAATGTTTTCACCTATTCTGAGCATTCATTGCATCACCTTGGTAGTCTGTAATAGAACACATTAAAATGCACCTTATAATTATGGGTTTACATTGCTTATCTCCTCTGCTTGGAAATTCCTCTCTGCAGCTCATAAGTGATTATTAGATCCTTCATTTTCTAATTAAATAAACCTATAGTAGAAGAAAATATCAAAATATGATTGAGGTGATTATTCTTTCATAAAAGTCATGAAAAATAATCTGTACAAGAATTAGGAAAGAATATGGCATTTTTCTGATCATTTTTTAAAAGCTAGGACAAAGTCAAGCAGCAGCAGGAAGCCAAAACAAAGGAATAAAAAAAAGTAGAATTTCTAAGGTGACCCTGGTAGTGCAGCAGATGATGTCTCATCACTGAATCAATGTGTGTCTCAGGTAAGTCCTGGGGAAGATTCAAGAGCAAGGGAATTCCAGGCCAAGGCCAGATGAAAATCACTGCACTCTGTTAAATTCTGAGTCACCCCTGCAGAGACTTCATATAGCACTAAAAACAATGGAATTCCATCAATCCAGTGAAATTGGCCCTTGAAGTCAATTGTTTAATTAAAATGATCCGTTATCTGGAATGGTTTCAAGCCCTATTGTGGAGTGATTAATAGAGTTCACTTTGGATTCAAACATCATTGGCTTCATGTCTCAGCTCATCAATCTGCTGTTTTTATGGCTTTGGGCAAGTTATTTAACTTTCTGTGCCTTTTTCTCCCCCTTTTTAACATTAGGGACATAACAGTAATTCTTCCATAAGGCAACTGTGAAAATCAAATGAGAAAATGCATGTCAAATGATTAGCATAGTGTTTACCATACTCAATACATCAATAAATATTACAAGTAACTACCACTTAATTTCTCTGTGCCTCTGATTCCATTTGGGTAGAATGGGCATCACAGGAGGACCTGCAGCAGAGGGCTGTTGTAAAGATTTTATGCCTAATACGTCAAGCTCTTAGGACATGTCAGGCTGCACACTGAAAATTTTCTAGGGCTGCAGACAAAGTACCACAAACTGGGTGGCTTAAAACACAGAAATGTTTTGTCTCATAGTTCGAGAGGTTAGAAATCTGAAACCAAGGTGTCATCAGGGCCATGCTTCCTTTGAAGTCTGAGGGTTCTGGTGGTGGCTTTTGGCAACCCATGGTATTCCTTGGCCTATGTCATAACTCGTTCTCTGCCTCTGTCACACAGCCATCTTCTCTCTCTGTCCATCTCTGTCCAAATTTCCTCTTCTTATAAAGACACAAGTCATATTGGATTAGGGCCCACCCTAATCCAGTTTGGCCTCATATTAACTAATAACAACTTCAAAGATCCTATTTCCAAATGCATTCACGTGGACAGGACCAGGGCTTGGGATTTAAATATTTCCTTTGGCAGAACGCAATTCAATCCATAACAAGTAGTGAGGGCTGTGAGAGTGTGCTGCTGCACTGCTGCTGTTACTGGTATTATTGCTCATTTAATAAAATCACCCCCATTTATGCAGCCCCTAAGGGTTGGGAGCCCTCTCCAGAGTGGGTGCAAAGTAGGGCCCCAAAGTTGAAGTTTGATGGATTTGATACTGGAATCCATCTTTGAAGAATTCTCTTGGGAATAACCTGGGGCCAGTCTATAATTTTGAGTTAAACCAGCATCCAATCTTTTTTTCATCTCGGTATCTGTCTTTACTTCTGAGCACACGGCATAGTTCCTGAAGACAGGACCACATCTGCCTTGTTCACTAGCTGAGTTCCTTCATGCTGCTAAGACTAGGGCAGAGTGGGAACTGCGTCTGTCTAAGGTTACTGGCTACACTTTGGGAAGTGGCGTAGGGGGATAAGCTAAAAATCAACTTACTTTTGTAAGAAAAATATATTAATTATGATTTCATACACATTAATTCACTTTTGTTCCTTTTGAATCTTAAAACTCTGAAATATAGATTTGTAAAAGTGATTTCCCCTTGAATTTATAGCAAAAGGAAACTGAGAGTCTGAAGAGTTAAAATATCATGCAAACATCTGTAAGCCACAGATGGTCAGTATGGGACTGGGATCAAGTTTTCCAATTTTAAGTCCAGTTGTATTTCAACTATACCATCAGATAGCCTAAGTTTGCATCTGAGCTCCACCATTCAGTGACTGCATGACCTCTCAGGGTTGTTCTCAGGATTAACATGTAACATATTTGAGAGCAGTTAGCTTAGGACCTGACATTAGAAATATTCCTAATTTTGAGCTAAATCTGAATCCAAGATGAGGAAGATGGCAAAGGATGCTAGAGTAATATTTAGTTAAACAAAATGCCCTTAAAATAGAAAGCTTCAGATATCTGGATTTCCTGGTTAACTGAGAAGTTAGAATATCTTTTTTCTAATTGTTTTAGACACTGATTTTTGTTTGTTTTAAAAATGACTTATCTGCCTTCCTGCTTTAATGTGTCAACTCCAGTACATTTTTTTCTTTAAAGCTTGAAGCTTCATTTTGTTTTTTGCTGAGTATAAGGAATTGTGAATTCTGTTGCCCAAAATTATATACAGAGAAGATTTAAGAACTTGAGCTTAGGGTCAATAGGCCCTCAAGGCCAAGTCTTTTTTTTTTTTTT
>JAQZBX010086577.1:0-12983 GCA_029593785.1 Cabassous unicinctus | reverse complement strand
TATGCAGCCACCCTAAGTGCAGCCATCCAGTTCAAGAAATATCAGTGTTGATACAAAGCTCACCCTTGTCCTCCAACCCTTTCCCATGTCCCAACAAGGTCCCTTCAGTCTCCTTTCCATTGCTAGATCTAATCTGGTGTCATGTATTACATTTTAATCATCATCTCCTCAGTTTCTTTTCCTTCTTTCCTTTTTTTGTTTTCAATTGTGGAAGCAAACATACAACACAAATCTTCCCACCCAATTCTTCCAAGCACACCATTCTGTGGGCTTAATCACATTCACAATGTTCCAGCACCCCCCACCATCCACTACCAGAACCTTCTCCCCCACCCCAAACAAACCCCATATCCATCCTACATCAACTCCCTATTGTCTCTGCTCCCCTGATAGCCTGCATGCTCTCTTTCTCCCGTCTCCATGAGTCCACACATTCTTCAGTGTTTTTCTTTGTGGGTTATCATTGGGCTTAAATTTAATAATGGGACTATTAAATCTACAATAGTCCCACTTGCTTTGATACCAACTTAACTTCAACAGGATATATAAACTGTTCCTATACCCATCTGCCTGCTACCTCCATGCAGTTCTTGTCACAAATCACATATTTATACATTATGAGTACAAAATCATTGACCTGTCATTACACTGTATATATTTGTCTTCTAGATCCTGCAGGAAGCAAAAAGTGGAGCTACAAATAAAAAAATATAATAGTATGGACATTTATATCCACCAGCATCATCATCTTTCCTGGAGATCTCTTCATGTGGCCTCAGTCAATTGTGTAGTGTTCTTTCCTGTTAACCTGCAGAACTCCCCCTAGCATTTCCTATAGGGCCGGTTTAGTGGTGATGAAATCCCTCAGCTTTTGTTCATCTAGAAATAGCTTAATCCCTCTCTTATTTTTGAGAGACAGTTTTGCCAGATATAGAATTCTTGGTTAGCAGAGATGTATATACTTTTGAGATTATTTCAGGTGAAGGAGACTAGAATAAGCACCAAGAAAGGCTGTGAAGGGAGTGGGGGTGGATGATTGGGTATAACTTGACCTGGTTCAGCAGCCTGTGTGTAACCCCAGTTTGAGAAAAGATGAAAGGCTGCTTTATAAGTAGGTCCCAAGGAGCCAGTCTAGTATGATACCATGGAGATCTGCAATATTAAAAAAGAAAGTGATGACAAGATGAATTCTCATGGAGAGGGTGAATTAGTGCATTTGAAATAGATTTTACTGTTGTAGGGGGTTGAAGAAAGCATTCCAGACTGCCTAAAAGTTCCCTTTTCAGGTTAGGTGATACATTCTTGGGCTTTGGTAGAGCTTGTAAACTTCCAGTGAGGGCTAGATATATAGCTACAATGTTTTTTTTTTTAAAGATTTATTTATTTATTTATCCCCCCCTTGCTGCTTTGTTTGCTGTGTCCATTTGCTGTGTGTTTTTTCTGTGTCTGCTTATCTCCCCC
This sequence comes from Cabassous unicinctus, assembly GCA_029593785.1. NCBI lineage: Eukaryota > Metazoa > Chordata > Mammalia > Cingulata > Chlamyphoridae > Cabassous > Cabassous unicinctus. The sequence goes on along the minus strand of JAQZBX010086577.1, from coordinate 11,522 downwards.
TTGCTGTGAGGTCTTGCCGCATCAGCCCACCCGCGCGGGCCGGCCTGCCCTCACAAGGAGGCCCCGGGAAGCGAACCCGGGGCCTCCCATATGGCAAACGGGAGCCCTGTCGATTGAGCTACACCCGCTTCCCAGCTACAATGTTTTGTGGGTTTTCTTTTTCTCTTAATTTTAGTTGGTTGTCAACTAAGAACTCTGCACTTCACTTAAAAGTCCAGCTTTCCAGCTTCTGGAAAAATCAGAAAATGTGGCAGTAATGGGCCTGAATTTCCAAATGATAATTAGCTGGCTGGTCCCTTTAGCATTTTCTAATTTGCCATAGTTCCTCCTATTCTCTTTTGTCTTAACATTCAGCTTTCTCATCCACATTTCCCGATGAGCTCCTGTACAGGCATATATATATACATATATTTTTAACCTCGACTGGGTGTTTGAATGGTTTGCTGAGTGGAGAGCCTGAATCCTCCCTATACCATCGCCCTCAAATGTCCCAAGCACCATTTGGTGCTCTTTAACCCTACCTTTTTACTGATGTAGTTGAGTATTGTGCAGCCTTTTGAGTTTTCTGTCAAGGTATACTGCCCAGGGCAGAGCTGAAACGGCGTTGTTGCTAGGTGTGGTCTGCCAGAAGTCTTTAAGCAGCTCTTCCTCACCTCAGAGACGACCTGATCAGGGCCATCAAGAAACTAAAGGCACTTGGCACTGGCTTCGGCATTATCCCTGTGGGCGGTACTTACCTCATTCAGTCTGTTCCAGCTGAGCTCAACATGGATCACACGGTGGTGCTGCAGCTGGCAGAGGTACTGGTGTGCTTTATGAGAGTGAGTGTGTGCAGTCCTGGATGGGATTCTGGAACAGCTCTGTTCTCCCCATTGTTCAGATCTTTTGCTGAGGCTGTCTTGTGGATGAACTACTCAGACCTGTGCTTATTTAGGAAACATTTATTGAGCAGCTGCAGTGCAGAGCACTGGGCTAGGCTGTGGGGCATATAAAGATGGATAAGATAAAGTTCCTACTCTCAAGGAGCTTACATTCTAGTGGGGAAGACAGACATGCAGGCAACTAACTATATTTCATTGGGTAGACAGACTCTTTGATGTCTTCTTAAACTACTTTATGAGTCTTCAAGTTTTTAATTTGCCATCCCCCTGCTTTCTAGTATGCCTTAAGCATATACCACCTTCCCCTAATCCTCATCATGTATTCAGGGAAGGCATGTTCAGTTTTCTTAATTCTGTTATGTAGAACTAAACCAAATAAGGAAGAGGTTTTTCTTTATCAGGGTAGAGGTAAGGTGAGGCAGGGCAAGGGCTGGGTATTTAAATATTTTATATCATTAAGTTTATGGTTATCACCATTGCTTCCTATCAGTTAATCATTCTTGACCTGAATCTTCCCTTGAGGAGGTCTAACCTCCTCAAGTAGGTCAGACCCTACTTCTTAAGATGGAACCCACCAGCTTACCTGTCACACTTAAAGTCACCTTTCTTTCACTGCTGGGAACTCTCAACATTCTCTTTCTGTACTTTCTTAGGCTTGGTCCAAGGGCAGTTCCTTCTCCTGTCCAGATAAATCTGTTTTCCCCGGGCAGGTGCTGCATGCTGAGGGAAAGTACACTCTTAACTGACTCAGTCCCCATTCCTCTTTCCTTCAGAAGAATGGCTACGTGACAGTCAGTGAAATCAAAGCCAGTCTGAAATGGGAGACAGAGCGAGCGCGCCAAGTGCTGGTACGTGACTTTGGAATGGCCCAGAAAAGATGGGTCCCAGGTGGGAGGAGGAGGTGGATGGATAGGTACCCCAGGGGCAGGAGCTTCAGCCTCAGTGTGCTGGCCTCTTGCCTTGATGGCTCATGCTGCCACACCAGAAACAACTCCAGCATTTCTCTGAAGATGGCACTGAGAAGGGAGAACTCACATAAACGGGTTGCCATTGTCACTGGGGAATCTGTGTCCCTGGCATCTCTCCTGGGCATGTGAGCCTGGAGTTGCTGGTCAGATTGTTAATATAATTTGTATTGGCAGTAGCATTGTTAGTACACAGTAAAGTATTAACCATGATTATTACAAATCTTTAATTACACACTAAGTATATTATATAGTGTAGTTTTATATATACAAATGTCATGGTACTGTAATGGAAGATTGGTGAATGAGAAGCAAGAGAATGTAAGAATGTAAGAGCCTTGGCTTTTAGTTCTTTCTCTGTCTAGCCAATTTAACTTTCTAGATTTTTAATTTCATCACTAAAATGGGGATAAACATAAATATCAGCCTAATGATACTGGGCAGGATCAGCCCATCCCAAGTATATCTTCAGCTTTAGGAACCCTGAGTCCATTCTAATACTAATATGGTCCTGCCATTATCTTCTCTAAAATGGTTTCCCCACATCTGCCAGTTACCCAGTAAGGTCAAATCAAAGATATGGTAATTTCCATTTTGCTTCAGGGAAAACCGAGTCAGTGATTTGCTCAAGAACATATAGCAATTAATTCTGTAGCCCTGCGGCCTTTCCATTATATCCCACTGTATGTTGTCTTTGCCCCATCCTCACGATTGACATTTTGCTCACCTCAGGCAAAGGACAAGACCAAACAGATCATTCCAGTTTGGTTGTGTACACATATGAAGGCACTCATGTAGATTTCATTTGAAAACTTCACTGAAGCCAAAATGAGTTTGAAGATTGTGGTCTTCCCTATTTTGTATATGGAAACTTTCCCTCACCTTTCTCCTCCAGGAACACCTGCTGAAGGAGGGGCTGGCCTGGCTGGACTTGCAGGCCCAAGGGGAGGCCCACTACTGGCTGCCAGCTCTCTTCACTGACCTCTACTCCCAGGAGATTACAGCTGAGGAGGCTAGAGAAGCCCTCCCCTGACTCTGGAGCATGGAAGGGGGTTTAGAAGCAGGCAGGAAGAGGGAAGAGCTATTGGTGAATAAATCCTGAAGGATTTTGTTTAAAAAAAAAACAACAGGAAAGTTCCAAGTCTTTTCTTCCCCCAAAACTCTTCACTCATTTATTTTTCAAAAGTGCCTTCACATTGCATCTTTCCTGGAGAACACCTCATTTATCCAGTATAGAAAATCTGAGTACCAATAGATAGCTGGAGAGAACATGTATAAAATGACTTGCCCAGGTAATCTACAAGCTCATGGAAGAGCTGGGCTGAGAATGAAGGCCACCGGTCTCCTGGCTAGTCTAGTCTCTCTGGAGCAGTGGAACATAAATTAACCTCTAATTCAAGTCTCTCCTTATAAAACGCTCCTTATCTCAAACTAGCAGACGCTAGTGGACCAGTAAATAAGTCTCTTCCCACTTCTATGGAGTCTATGGGATATTATGACAGACTCGGCTATAAGTGTGAAGGGAAGTTGGCTAGACTGGAAGATTAACAATGGAATTGAGGGGTACTCAACCTAGTAAACACGTACTTCTCAAATTCCATACTTGCTTTCCCTTTCATACTGATCACCAGGTCCCTCTATCTTTAGTGGTAGGAAAGAGAACCTTTACTGAACATCTATTCTGTGCTAGGCTTTATATACTTCTGATTTAATCCTCACAACCTAAAAAACAACAGGTGAGGAGTTTAAGTAACTTACTAGAGGCCACCCAGCTTAAGCAGAGTCAAAGCTAGAGCTTAGGGCTACTACTTGAGAGCCCATGTTTTCCTTTTATCAGTCCTTTCTACAGTACAGGCTAGTAGAACACTTTGTGGTCTTTCCACACATGGTCAGGAAGGAAAAGCTTCTGCACCAGAAAGTAAGAACCCCTTCTAGGAAGCTGGGGAGGTGATGAGCTAGGAGCCCAGTGTCAGACACCCAGTCTTCATGGCATAAATCCACAGCTTGTACTATGCTTATGAAGGTGCCCTCCCTTGGCCTGTCCCATTACCTGCCCTCCTAGGGAAGGCACACTCCCCAAAACTTCAGAATAGGTATTAATTTGGAGGTGACTAAGACCAACAGCATTCTTCTCAGTTACTATGCCAGAACTACTAGAGCCTTTAAAAAAACAAAACACAAACAAAAAACCTCCATTCCTTAGTTGGTGGAAAACTTGTCACCAGTAGTCTTGCTTCCTTCCACATTATGTAAACCAAATGTTCAGCTTCCAGACAATTCACTGAGCACTTTCTCCCTGACAGCTTCAGTCCCAGGTGAGAGGTGTGGTTGTCGAGATGACCCTCATTTCCTTTACACAAACCCTCCCACACCCATAGGCGCTTCCTCCTTCTGCCAAAACAAACTTTATTGCACCAAAAAGAAAAAAAAAAAAAAAACTTCATTTATGTACAGTCAGATATAAAGACATCTCTTTGACTCCTGTGCATATATTTCCTCAACTCAAGATTAGGGCATAAAAGTCAGGCCAGTATGCCAGACATGCTCTGCCCACAGCAGGGCCAAGGAGAGGATTGTCACTTGAAAGTGGGAACAGTTAAATGGATGACAGACAACACTGGACCTACAGACCAAGGGCATTCTTCTAAGCCCTGGACTAGCTCTGGGAATGGAAGAGGGAAATTGGAAGCAGGATGCCTTTTTGGGTCTCCATGTGAACAGACCCAGCCTTCAGGTGTCAGAGACAAACTTCCGTTCCCCAAGCCCACTCCCTGTCCAGTTTCTCTGCTTCCTGCCTTCTCAAGAAGGACATTCTCCTTTGAGCCCCTCCTTCCCCCAGATTTCCCAGGGGAGCCCCATCATCCACAAGGCAGAGACCTTCATAGCAGCGGGCAGGGCACTTATCCTCTCCTTTACAGGTGGCGGGATACTGACAGGTTCTGAGTCACAGGCATCACTGATACCCCACTGGGAGCCATAACACAATAAGAATCTGGAAAGTACTGGGGAGAACACATCAAAAAGGGGAAGGATGGATTCCCTGGATGCCCAGTATTACAGGGCACCTAAAGCACATTTTTCTGAGCCAACCAGCTAAAGGATCACTGCAGCTAAATACAGATAGAGAAGCGACACAGTCAGGCAGCCAGCCATCAGAGCCAGCAACCCATCAGAGCAGCTGGGAGGAAGGGGGAGGAGTCTCCAGAGTCCCAGCCCCAATCCCTTCTGCCATTGGCTACCCTTGTTCCCCAAAAGCCCCTGGGGGTTGGGGTTAGGAGGGGGGACTACAGGCTGGGATGGTAACACACAAGGACAGCCAAACAAAATACAATAGGAGTAGCATCAGTCTTCCCCTGTGCCCCACCCCCAAGAGAAATATCCTCATTGTGGATAGTATTTAGGAAAATCTGTAAGAGACTATTCTATGTAGTGGCTCTAATCCCATACACACAGCAGCTGCCTGTATTGGGTACTTTTCAAATCAGTGATTGCGGGAACAAATAGTATTTTCAGCTTCTTATGGTGCCTGGGTAGGCTTTACCAAGAGTTTGGTTCAGTCCCAGTCACATTTACTTCCTGTCTTAAACCGAGAAAAGGGTGAAGAGCTGGGGGGTGGGGGAGAAAGGTGCTTAGGTGCTAGGTAAAGCTTACTGATCAGCAGCCTAGACTCCACCACTGTTCCTTCTCTTTGGTCTGCCTAGAACAGTGACTATAAATTAGGAAAAAATTATGCTGGCCTGTGGGAAATGATGGGGGAAAAAGGCAGGAAGGAAAGAGCATTGGGAAGCCCTGTTTCAAGACTGAAGACAAACCACCACCCAGACTGCTTAAATGTCACAGACAGCCCCTACCCCAAGCTCCCTTCCAGATATCCTCCAAAACCATGCGGGCACACTCCCTCTGTCTTCCACCTATCCCTAAGGAGCAGGCCCTATGGAGGTGTGTTGGTTGGTTTGCCAGAGGCCCATACCCTAGGTGCTCCTGTATAGATACCTTGGCCCCTGACATGGGATGAACATGGCCCCAGATGCTTGAGAGCCAAGGAGGTCAGATCTGGAACAGCCCCCCACTCCCACACCCTGGGATCCGAGCTCGCTTGGTTCTTGCCATCTTGCGGGATGATGTCACGTTTGGAGGGATACACAGTGCCTCTCCATCCCTGGGGTGGGGGAAAGGGACTTTGCTGGGACTCTTGAGTTGGGGGGATGGGAAAGGGGAGCAGGGTCTAAACCCTCAGGCTCCCGTGTAGGTCTGTCTCTGTCCCAGAAGAGCTGCTATCAGAGTCCATTTCGGCGTTCTCATTATGGAGCCTCTCCAGCACTTTCTGACGAATCAGTCCCAGGCGCATCAAGAGGGACTGGTAGTCAAAGTGGCCCCGCTTCTCTCCAAAAGGGTCCTGTGGGGGAAAGGAGACAAGGGGATGGGAGATTCAAGTCCAGGTAGCTCACCCTAGAGACAGCAGCTTGGGCCCATGTGAAAAGCATGCTTACTTCTAAGCCATGGGAACAGAGGACAGCAGAGCACAGACAGTTCCTAACAGCAGACACCATAATCTTTGCTTTTAGGAATATTACAGCACAAACGTTTGCTACTCCAAAAAAGTCCCCAATATGCAGAAAGGGGAAGTGGTAAAGGTGAGTAGGCAGGGAAGAGAAATTCAACACCAGCGCTGTAATCACTGAGTGTGCCTGTTTTCAACTAACCTCATAAAAATCATACAAGGGAAAAATTGTTCTCCATTCCTTATACCCAGAAAGGGTAATCTGCAGGTCTGGAACTCAGGGGTTCTGACCTCCATATAAACACCTACATCCTCCCCAGGAACCCTGCAGCACTCTCCTGTCCAGGTCTCCTAGCACCATTCCAGGCCACCTAGCATTGATCCTAGTCCTTGTCATTCTAGATCAAAGATCTCCAAACATTTCATAGAAAGGGATGAGCCATCCCCAGAGTCCCAAAAATAACCATGGTTGGGGTGGAGGATACATAAAAAAGGTTTAAAAATAAATGAATAGATTTGGAATAGATTAGCAGTTACTTGTGGCTGGAGAAAGATAGAGGATTGAGAGGTGATTGCTAAGGGGTAGGGGGTTTTTCTATTTGGAGTAATGAAAAAGTTCCAAAATTGATTGTGGTGATGAATGCACAACTCTGTGACTATACTAAAAGCCACTGATTGTACACTTTGGATGGATTGTATGGTATGTGAATATATCACAGAATTGTTTTTTTTTGTTTGTTTAAGTGCTATATAGGGAATACAGAAGCATAGTATGGCCAGGATTCAAACAAGTAGAGTCTTCCTTCCCTGCAGTAACAAAAAGGACTTTACCACCTTGGGAAAAGGAATCTTTCGACATATGACACTGCACACCCATTGTTTCCCTAAGCCTTCTTTCTCTGTAAGCACACTTCTGGGCTAGGGATAGAAAGAAGATTTCATCAATTTCAATAAATGACTCTCCTATCCCTAAGATTCTGAGAGGTCTGAATGTTTTTGGCTTGGGAAGACTATTGACCAAGAAGGGAAGGATTACTAGCCTAGAAAGATTCTACTCATTTGGGCACCTACTTTATGCAAACAACTTTGAACCAATTCCATAAACAACTTTAGGCAAGTCAGTCTCCTCTCTGGGCTTCAATTCCTCAAATGAGTTTCCTTTTAGCTTTGACATTCTATGAAAGATGCACTCTCTGTCACCCTTCTGGAAGAATTTTACATGGTCTGATGTGGGGTCTCTGGAATTAGTAGCAGGGGCATTACCTGCATGGTCTGGCCTTGAAGGTGTAGACGATCTTTGCAGGCCACCTCATAGAAGTCATAATACTCCAGGAAGGATTTCTCCATCACCCCCCTGGAAAACAAGCAGAGAAGTGTAAGTTAGGAACTTGGGGGGAAAGGGTTACCCCTTCACCACCTATCCTTGATGCCAACCTTAGCAGCTAGACTTCCCAAGCCTAGATTTGTTTTCCCATCCATAATGATCTTTAAACGGAAAAAGGAACAACTGACCACACATGATTTCCCTTATACCTTAGGGGTTATAAAATGAGAGTGACTATAATACTCAATTCACTCCCAACTTCAACACAGGACTTGCTCCATCTAATTTGTTTTCCATAGACAATCCCTAACCCCAAACCTTGCTCAGAATTCTCCTAGGAAGTTTCACTGTGTTCATTCAGCTTTCTTTAATACTAAGAAATGAGTTTATTATGAAGTCCTCTATACTTAATTTGGCTGTAGAAGAGTTAAGTATCTTTAACATGTGCAGGCCCTTGTTGACACTGGGGGCTCCCTGAGTGCATGGAGTATGTCTTTCCCACCAGGTTGGGCACTCTCAAAGGACAGATGCCACCTGGTGCCCAACACTGGACTTTGCCCCCATGATCCACAAAGGTGTAAGCCAGCTAAATCTCCAAAAGGAATACCAAATGGACTTTTGTGATACATACCGTAGAGGTTCAGGACAGGGACACTTTCCTTCCATCATGTCACAGACCGCCACTCTGATGGTCTCATGTCGGATACATTCATTGTAGTTTTTGCTGTCTCCTGGATGTCTCTCCTGTAATATGACAGACACCATAGTATCCCAGTGCAAAATTTAGGTAAAAGAGAAAGCTTATGGGAAAGGATTTCAGATTGATATGGGGTTGTGATCCAGGAGCCAAGTACTTGAACTGAGAAGAGAATATCTTTTTCGCTGTATGGCAGAACCATGAAGAGTAACACCTTTACTTTTGAGACCATTCTCTCTCTCTCTCTCTCACACACACACACACACACACCCATACTTATATCAATATTCATTCTTCTATTACAGGTCATCTGACCTATAACCAGCAAAATTAGATCTATCAAGTTTTTCTGAACCTGAAATGAAAGAAACCTTAAGAATGAATTAAGGGAAGTGGATGTGGCTCAAGCAATTGGGCTCCCGCCTACCACATGGGAGGTCCGTGGTTCGGTTCCCAGTGCCTCCTAGAGAAGACAGCAAGCTGGTGCCACAGGCAGGCATGGCAGGCTGATGCAGCAAGATGACACAACAAGAGACACAAGAGGAAAAACATAATGAGACAACAAAGCAGGGAGCAGAGGTTCCTGGTGCCTCCTAAAGAGGACGAGCAGGATGGCGAGCTGGTTTGACAGGCAATAGCGGCAAGCTGACGTGACATGATGATGCAACAAGAGACACAAGAGGAAAAACATAACGAAAGACACAACAAATCGGAACAGAGGTGGCTTAAGCAATTAGGCACCTCCCTTCCACATCGGAGGTCCCAGGTTCGGTTCCCGGTGCCTCCTAAAGAAACAAAGAAGACGGACAGGCACAGCAAGTACAAAAAACAAGGGGGTGGGGAGAGATAGATAAATAAAATAAATCTTAAAAAAAAAAAAAAAAAGAATGAATTAAGCTGTTTTAATCACCTAGGTTATCTTTTGGGAATATCAATGAAACTTTATTCTGAGCTCCTGAGCAATTCAAAGGCACACTGGAAGTGGAAGAGCTCTGGCTTTGGAATTATAGTCCTCAGCACATCCTGGATCCTACCCTTATCTGTGCACCCTTGTGAAAGATAATTAACCTCTCTGTGCCAATTTCCTCATTTGAAAATGGGGATAACATTATTGACCTCACAGAGTTAGTATGAAGAGTAAATGAGAAATTACATATAAAACACTTGGCAGTGTGTGGCATATAGCATACCCTTAGAAAATGTGAGTTTCTTCTGCCTTCTCTTCAGCAGAGTTGACTAGGATATTCTTGCCTTATAGCCTTTTGGCTCTGCAGGTAACAGTACTTCATAACCCCAGAAGAATGGCTGGCTCAGCAGCAGTCACCAGGGAGTACCTTAAGGGGATGCTGGAGAATGGAGGTGTACAGAAGGACCCAATGGCTACAGAAGCTCCCAAAGCAGGCTCAGAATTAATTCTCAAATGACTCCACTGACCTCTACACAGTGGATTAATCCAAGTCAAATGGAAATAGCCCAACAGTGTTATTGTAACTGTCATTAAAAAAATTTTTTTTTCATTATTAAAAAGCACAAATGCCAGCTTTTTTTTTTTTCTCCTACAGTGAGACAAGTATAATCCATGGGGCTACAGATCAATTTCATGCATCTAGCCAGGTCAAAAAACAAGCAAAACAAAAAACTCTCAAGCAGACCATTCTGATCTCTTAAGAGTCAATATTCCACCCATGCCCCAGAGCTGGGCCCACCTGGCCTTACCTGTTCGAAGCCAGGCTCATTGTGATAGGGGTTCTCAGTCATCAGGGACTGAATGGAGATGAGCACAGAAGAGATGCTCTGGGCTGGGCTCCAGGCGGGGCCAGTCCATGTACTGCAAAACACATCAGAAGGAAGGGAAGGCGGTGAGGCCGAGAAAAATAGGAAAGGCCACTTCAGAAAGACCAGTGCACAAGTTCGCGGGGGACTGGCAGCACCACCATATGTGACTCTATGTTTCTCTTTCACTATTACTACTCTGGAATTTCCCAGCTTCTGTCTTACCCTCATTCACCAGCAATCAGTCAACTGCCTAATCCTCACATCAAGAAGTGGAACAGAGGAAAAGAGGGTAAAGCAAGCAAGGTAACTTTGAAGGGCTTTTCTTTTGGGATATAAAAGAAATAGTAGCTGGGGAAGATTATGATAAAACTGAAGAAATGAGAAGTCTAAACTTTAACCTCTGTAGACCTTCAAGAGCTCACTTATTTATGGGTAATGATGGAGTTAGTGAGTAGAGAAAGGAGTTGAGCATAGAGGCGCACGGGTGACTGATGACCTAAGATTTAGAGGCCACATGCCAGGACCCCAAATTCTCTCATGACTGCAAAGCTCTGCCAAAGGACAGGAAGCATAGAAGGGGAGCTTCCAGACTGTGGAGGGTCTGAAAGTAATAGTTGGAAAACATCTTGAACATGAAGAGAAACACCAAAATTTACTCTTCTCTTTCATAAACCTGATCAAGTATAATGGGGAGGGCTGGGCAACCTGGACATTATAGCCATTCATTTCTGGCTCAGCTAATTGAAGAGAAGGCATCTGAACTGGAACTTCAACACAGCCTGAGCCAGGACAGCCTTGTTCAAGTTAATTGACCACTTCCTTTTCCCTGCAGTACTTAAGGAAAGCGCAAGTGAGGCAGAATAGTAACTTCTTCCAACCTTACTCTTAGGGGCCTCTCACCCTGCTCTCGTCTCAGCTTTGCTTCCCCAGAAGCTTAAGACCTCACTCTTTCTAAGGCTTCACATGTTTGGGGATTCAAATCAACAGGGTAAGCTCTCATTAAATTTCTTTTGCCAGTAAGTCAGCCCAATATTTTTTCCTAGGTAGGGAGGGAAGGAAAGAGGCTGATAAAGCATTAATACAGTCAACTAAGACAATGTAGGCATTTTCCACTTTGCTTCATGTCAAATTTTCAATTTCAAGGTAGCTTCTCCTTTTCCACCCCAGTACTTCTGGCCACCTTTCCCAACCGCCCCACTTCCCCTGTTCCCACTGTTAGCTGGTATCTGCTGAAAATATTTTTTAAAATATTTTTTAGGTACTGGACCAGGGATTGAACCCAGGACCGCATATGTGGGAAGCCGGCACTCAACCACTAAGCCACATCAGCTCCCCTGAATTAGCTTTTTCATTTGTTTGCTTGTTTTTTTTTTTTTTT
>JAQZBX010086576.1:0-12981 GCA_029593785.1 Cabassous unicinctus | reverse complement strand
TCACAGAAAAATGTAATGCTTAATGAGCCAAATACGAAGATAATTATGCCAGTTATATTTGGGATGCAAGCAAAATAACAGACCATATTTGTAGACTCTTTATGAACACTCCAGGGCAGAGAGAAAAACAGCTTTTCCTTTTTAATAGCTGAACTGGATTGTTCTCTGACTAAATACCTTTGAAGGAACACATTGCTTGTTTGCCCAATTAAAACAAAGAATTTGGAGCTGAAAGAGTGCATTTCTAATTTCAGAGGATCCAAAAGGAGTTTCAAGTTGCTGTGAAACTCTAACTAGATTTAATCCATGTGACCCTCAGAGTGAATAATCAGATCTGTCATCTCTTAAAAATTGTCTATAAACAAAAGATGTCTCTTCAAAGTTGACTTTTTGTTGTGAATTAATGTTCCAGATAAGCCAGCACAGCAGTGACATTTAATTATGAGTAAAAGTAGGTCATAATTACGAGTAAAAGTAGGTCAACTGTTTCTTCAAACCAGTTGAAGGAAGAAGTATTTCGAGACTCATTTATTATACTTCGTTACGCCAAGTTAGTAGATATCAAAGATAATTATTAATTGGTAAATACTGTTGATACGGTTTCTTCAAGCAAGTTTTCAAAGCAAGGATGCAAGTCAAAATTATGTTGGGTTTTGAAAAACCGTACTTAATACCTCAGACAGACATTTAGGCTGCCTTATGGAAATGGCAGAAAGGGACCATGGTTCAAATCTACTTTTGGAATCACCGCAAGTTAAGGCCAGAAGGGACTGAAGGGATTGACCATTTGAACTCTTTTCAAACAGGAAAACTGCTAATCGACGTTTGGGGGCTAGAGTTGAAGTTAGGGGACTAGAAACACATATTTTAACAGATGTCTTTCTACCATGTAATACTGAGTTTCAACTGGAAAAATCCTGACATTTAAGCCCAAAGTTGCTTCAAACTATTTCTTTCCTTCTAAATGAAACTTCCTCTTTGCATAAACAGCTTTCAGGGTAAAAATATCCCAAAGCATTTCAGGAATTGGTTTGAAATCACAGAGCTCATTGTAATCATCTTCACAAGCTCACGGAGTTCTCCAAGGGCTCTACTGATCAGCAAAAGGGCAAGTGCAACCTCTGTCTTTGAGGAAATTTAGATTTGGCTCCACATGAGAGCTCATCAAAGACTAGGAGAATTGAGTTTGGATCCGATTGCTGCCAAGTGGGTGCACAATTGATTAGAAAAGTGATTCCTAGAAGCAGATTTTAAGATACCCAAGAATGATACCAGTTATCTCAAGCATTTCTGCAGAATTTATAACAAAATATCTCTCAGAAAAGTTAACATTTTAAATGTTCATTTTTAAATTAGCAGATATTATATGAGGATAGCGGGAGTAGCAGGGAGGGCTGTACATGCTGTCTCGGGCGAGGGGCATGGTGTCATGATCAGGTGATCACGTGGTATGGTCCCTTAGCGATCTGAGGTTTAATATCTGAAGAAAGTACATGGAGCCTCTTAGCTGATGACTTTTTTTTTTTCTTCTCAACGTTTTGATTAAGGCTGGGTTATGGAGAATCTGTTCATTAAGGTGCTGATGAGACCCAATTTAGATAACCGTGTTACAACCTTGGAGCAGCTGATTAAAATACCATGTGACTTCTACAATTCTGAAAAGTTGGTATATAAAAACAAAAAGACATAAAAGAGGTCAGCAGTGACACTTCAAATAGAAGAATCACCTCGTAACCCAGGGGTCCCCTGTGCTAAGATTCAAATGAAATTTCATTTGGAATACCCACCAATCAAACTACCCATGGGGTTGGAAATCATGGGGTTAGGATCAACTGCTTCTACTCTCAGTAAGGAGTTTGTGGGGGTAGACTCTAGAATATTGAACATGTTCTTAGCTCCAGTTTTCCCCCTTCTGAGTTAACAGGTTTATCAGTTATGTCAGTTGTACCATCCCTCTTCTGTAACATAACTAGTCCTAGAACCTGATTTCCTAAATAGAAATAAACAAACAAAGGTAAAAGAAAACAAAATGTCCCATCCACTTTACTTATACAAAGTCATTGCTGGATAGCAGGGTTTACTTAATTTCCTGAGAGCTGGAAAGCATTTACATTTGAAGAAAACATAACTAAATTGGATATTAGATACTCACTTTTCACTAATTTAGCCAATCCACAAGTGATTGTCATTCTCTTTCATCCCCGCCCTCATTTTTTCCCTCCTCTGCCTACTCCCTCAGAAAGATTTAAAAATACATATATATTTGGAATAAAAAAATGCATTCCCTCCATTTTCAAAAACAAAGCTATTCAGACTGCAAATCTCATTGATGTCTGGTAAAAACAATGGCCATCCCTACCTGAAAATACCCTTTTCCCCTCTACCAGTCTCTCTAAGGGAAGAGGAAGAGTATAAATACTGTTTTACTAATACTAAGTACACTATCTTTTTAAAAATAAGGTAGAAAAGGTTGCATTCAGAGTTTTTATTCAGAAGTCTTTTATGCATATAAAATTTTTACTAATATTTGATTAAAACAATATATGCAATGTATATTTTAGAAATGAAGCATGACTATAAAAGGAACCTACTACTCAAGCTAAGAAAATAGAACTTTCCTAACATCATTGCTGTGTAATGATCCTGATATGACCCTCTTTAACTCAGTGATAATAATCTACTCTGTGCTGGGTTTTTTGTTATTTTTTTGTTTTTTGGATCATTCCCTCCATTATGGTTATGGTTTTACCATAGAGGTATAAAACACTAGAGAACATGCTCTTTAGTTAACGGCTTTCGAACCTGATAAAAATGTAGTAGAGTGAATTTATCCTTCTGATTTTGTAAAAATAAAATTTTAAAAATCTTTGAGACTTATTCACATACCATAAAATTCACACTTTTAAAGGATACAATTCAGTGACTTTTAATATTCACACAATTGTGCAATTACCACAATCTAAGTTTAGAACATTTTCATCACTCCCAAAAAAGAAACCCTATACTCATTAGCAGTCAACTCTCCCGGTGCTCCTACTCCCAGGCCCTAGTAAACGATGATTATTTTCTCTATATATATTTCCCTATTATTTTTCATATAAATGGCATCATATAATATGCAGCCTTTTGTGACTTGTTTCTTTCACTTAGCTTAATATTTCCAAGGTTCATCCATGTTGTAGCATGTCTCAACATGTCATTTCTTTTTATGGTCAAGTAATATTCTATTGCATGGATATTTACAACATTTTGTTCATCCATTCATCAGCTGAGGGACATTGGGGTTACTTTCACTTTTTGACAATTATGGATTATGTTTTATGAACATTTGAGATTAAGTTTTTGAATGGACATACATTTTTATTTCCCTCGGGCATATTGGTGGGCCATATGGTAACTAGGTTTAACATTTGGAGTACCTGTGGAACTATTTCCAAAAGCAGGTGCACCATTTTACTTCTCCAACAGAAAAGCTTTAAAGTCTCAATTTCTCCATAGCCCACCCAACACCTGTTATCTTTTTTATTCTAGTCATCCTTATTGGTGTGAAGTTGTATTTCACTGTGGCTTTGATTTGCATTTTCTAATAGCTAAAATGTTGAGCATCTTTTCATTGCCTGCTGGCAAATTTTATTCTTCTGATTGCTTTTTGCACTCAATAGTGTTTTTAAAAGTCATCTTTTCCAATGTCTGTGGCTGGAATTCATGCATTTTCATTGTTGTATAGTATTCCACTGTATGACAAAAGACATGTAGGTAGTTAGGTTGTTTATTTTGTTTTGTTTTGCTATTGGAAACAACACTGCTATGGGCATCCTTTACAAGTCTATTAGAACATATTTTCAACTAAGTAAATGCCTAAATAGCAAAAACTTCCTTTTAAAACATCAAAAGGCATAACTGGTTATCCTAGTGGGTCACATGATAACCAAAAGCCAGCCATGCAGTACTGCTTGTGTGTGTGTCATAAATGCATGAGAGCTACTAAGCAGAAGACAATACATACTTCCTGAATAAGTGTAGAGAAATATATACACAAGCGTAAATATAGAAAGTCATATATAAAAATCATCAAGTTATCCTGTTGACCTTGTTCACGCCATTGTAGGGTCGTATTTTCCAGTTTTAAGGCCCCCAAGCTAAACAAGTATGGATAAGTCTGAAAGGGACTTGATTAGAACAAGACACAAATGATCTAGGGAAAGAAACCCTAGGAGAAAGGCTAGAGAAACTGACTTATGCTGCCTAAAGGAGAAAAGAAGTTGAAATCAGCATATCAGAATAGAAAGGGTTATATTAACAGTTGAGGTAAGTAGCTGTTCTTCATTACCTCTGGAAAAGCAAGAGGGAATGGGGCTTCAATTATACAAGTAGGATTTTAGGTCAAATATTGTGAAAAAACTTCCCTACCCTAGTGTACTGAGATGATAAAATATGTAACCAAAGGGATTTGTGGACTCCTAACTCTGGGATTTTTTCCAAGGTTAGAGTAGAAAGAAATTGTTTGTGACTTAAATTGAGCTCTGTTCCTAGGCAGAGAAGTGGATTACATCAACAGCATACAATTCCTTTGACCATTTCTTTCTTTGAAGACCACGTTTTAAAGGATTCTGCCTACCAAATGGCATTTTTCAAATATTATTTTCTTCCAATGCTTTTAAATAATTGGATGCATACAGAAATTTTGTCCAAGACATGAGCCGAAGAAAACATGCATAAAGACATTCTAGATATTTTCTAGAGAAAATTTACAATACTAAAAGTAGAACTATTAAATCAAATAAGGCATATTCAGAGAACAGAATACTATACAGCAGTAATCAGGGATGATTGAGCTATGTCAATCTCAAAAATGTATGTTGCATGGAAAAAAGCATGTTGCAGAAGGATATACTTTGTATGATTCCATTTTTTGTAAATTTTTATAATAGTCATAAATAAAATTTATATTATTCATGAGTACATGTATGTATGTTACAATATAAAAATAAAATGAAAGGCTATTAAAAATTACTTCGAGGAGTTACTTTTGGGAAGATGGAGAAAGAAAGTGGAAATGGGCATGGGTGGAAAAAAAGGGGCACGATGTTATCTTCCTTTCCATGCTTTTCTACTCATACATTGTTTCCCAAATTATTTGAACAAGACTGCATGAAACTCTGGATACTGCCTAAATTTTCCGTCTACCTTGGTCAGGGAAATCAAAGAGAGGCACAGTTCTGGAGATGGGATAGTAAAGGGGAGATCTTGGAAAGGAAGGCAGAGAGGGGACACAACTGGCAAATGCCAATCAAGTGAAAAGCTTCAGGACTCCAGCCCCCAACAGAAGCTTTGAACAAGCAAGAACTAGCAGAAACATCTTTTGCAAAGATCCGGAAAACAGTTAAAGGACTGCAGTGACAGGGCGAGCACTGAATTAAAAAAAAAAAAAGGCTACTTGAAAGTGATAGGATCTCCTGTTGTCCCAGCTGGCCTCTCCTCCACCCCTCACCAAATTCCACTACTAGACTACCATGATCTTGGTGCAGATCCATGGTTCTATTTCCAGAGGGAACAGCATAACCCTGTGTACATACTGGGAGCACATTAGTCTGGCTCAATCTGCCTGGTTTTGGCCTGAAGGACCGGCTGTCCCAGAACTTCCCTCCATGTAGAAGGAAGCACTAGAACTTTCCTACAGAATCCTGTTGGAGAGAAGTCAAGCCTGGGGCAAGTGTGCTGGCTGTAAGACTTACAGTGCAGTGCCTAGAGGGAACTGTTTCCTAAGAAAGTGGGGACATTCCTATCCACCTAAGCAGAGGAAGTCTTTGGGCCAAATGCATATATTCCCAAGACAAGATCCATACACAGAAAGGATCAGGTACAACTATACAGTTTGACCTGGAACTATTCTCTAAATTCTTGTATGGATAAACTCTGAAGGAAAGCACCGGCATAGGTCAATCTGTAAAGACTAGGAAAGGTGTTCTCTTTTATTCCTTTTTTGTTGTTGGCTCCTAGCATTCAAGGAAAGCTGTGCCATAACACTAGCAGGATAAAAGTTTAAGGAACAGATGTCTCAGAGTCTAAATTCAAGTGATAGCATATTAAAATGACAAAATGCCCATAGCATATTAAAATGACAAAATGTCCAGGTTTCAACAAAATATTTTAAAAAATACAAAGAAACAGGAAGTGATGGTCAAGCAAAGGAGAATATTAAAGTATTAGCAACCATCAATGACGAGGATCAGACCTGGGTCATTTCAGACAAAGACATTTATAACATGGTCCTAAATATGCTCAAAGTGTCAAAGGAAAACACCCACAAAGAACTAAGAGAAACCAATAAAATGATAGATGAATACAAAGAGAATACCAATAGAGAGATGAAAATTATGAAAAGGAAACAAACAGAGCTGATGACCACAGTAATAGAAATTAAAAATTCCCTAGAGTGATTCAACAGCTGATTGGAAATAGCAGAAGAAAGAATCAGTGAACTTGATGGTAAGATCATTTAAGTCATTCAGTTTGGGGAACACAAGGAAGAATGAATGAAGAAAAGTGAACAGAGCCTGAGGGACCTGTGTTATACCATCACATATACCAATATATATGCATTTTGGGAACCCCAGGAGGAGAAGAAAGAGAGAAGGGGGAAGAGAGAATATTCAAAGAAATATTGGCTCAAAAAGTTACAAATAACAAAAGAAATGAATATATATATCCAAGATGCTCAAAGAACTCCAAACAGGATAGACCCAAACCAACTCACACCATGCCATATTGTAATCAAACTGTCAAATGCCAAAGGTAAAGAGAATTCTGAAAGCTATAAAAGAGAAGCAACACATCACACTCAAGGGAGACTCAATAAAATTAAGTGCCAATTTCTCACTGGAAACCATGGACACAAGAATGCAGTGGAAGACATATTTAAGTGCTTAAGGCAGAATGTTGCCAACTAAGAATTCTATATTTGCCAAAACGGTCTTTCAAAAATGAGAGAGGGATTAAGACATTCCCAGGTAAACAAAAGCTGAAGAACTCTGTCACCACTAGACCAGCCCTACAAGAAAAGCAAAAGGGAATTCTGAAGTTTGAAAGGAAAGGACACTACAGAATTGACTGAAGCCACTTGAAGAAATAAAGATCTCCAGTAAAGAAAATGACATGGATAAATACAAATTGTACTGCATTTTGGGTTTGTAATGCCACTTTTTACTTCCTACAGGATCTAAAATGCAAATTCATAAAATGTAAAGATTAACCAATGGTTTTGGATTCATATTGTATAAATAAGTAATCCGTGAGAAGTACTATATAAAGGCAGTGGGACGGAGGGTTATAGGAAGACTGGGTTTGTACATTATTGAAGTTAAGTTTGTATCAAAACAAATGGGATTGTTAGATTTAGGGTTAAATTTATGCCACATGGTAACCACAAAGAAAATATCAGAAAATATGCAAACTCATAGAGGCAGACAGTAGAATACAGGGTACCATAGGTGGGGCCAGGGGTAATGGGAGGTTAAAGCAAAAATGAGTTTAGAGTTTGTTTGGAGTGAAGGGAAAGTTCTAGTGATGGATGGTGGTAGATGTACTGACTCATTGTGAATACTATTAATCCCATGGATTGGTATGTTTGGGAGGGATTGGAATGGGAAGATTTATGTTGTATATACGTTTCTACAATTAAGCAAAAGAAAGAGAAACTAAAGAGATAATGATAATGAAATACAATGTATGATACTGGATGGGATATAAGAATGGAAGAGAAAGGGTTCAACGGGACATTATTGAGACAGAAGGAAAAATTAGGATATAGAATGTAAGCTTTATATGAATGTCAAATTGCTTAAACTTGATAGCAGTTCTTAAGGTGATTGTGTAAGTGCTCCTTGTTTGGAAGATATGTACATGGAAGTATTATGTGTTCAAGGAGTATGTGTGCAACCCACTCTCAAAAATTCAGATAGGTAGATAGGTAGACAGACAGACAGACGTGTGTGTGAGAGAGAGAAAGAGGGTGTGTGGGGGGGAGGATCTGGATATTCAGGGGTGGGGCGAGGTATGCTGGAATTGTGAATTCTTTTTGTAACTGTCTTGTTAAGTTTGAAATTATTCCAAAAATAAAAAGTTAGGGGAAAAAAAATCTATCAAGTACAAAATGGTTAGATATCATCAAAACCTTAAATCAATGCTGTTGTTTTAAATTTTGTGTGGAAATCACCCTATGGGTACAGCAGAGTGAATGCAGATCTCTTAAGAGCACAAATGAGGATAACATCCTGACTGCAAACAAGAAATGTCTCTGGTATTGCCTATTTCATCTTAAAATTCAAGCAAATTTTGCATTTTGCTTTATGATACACACACAAAAAATGGCTGCATATTTTCAAGTAAGTAAAATGAACGCTCCATAAAAACGTGGCCTGTTCAACCTGGAATTCATCATGCACTTGCATACTGCCACCTAAGACATACAGCTCTTCTTGGGAAGGACAGAATGAGCATGCGAAGACATCTTCAGGGCTTCTGCCTGGATAGGAGGGAAGGAGGAGTCCAGAGGCTGAGCCTGGAGGGGAAGGTCCAGGTAAGTGCATCTCGGAGGGGCGGCAGGCAAAGAGTCTGGAGGAAAGTTGAGGGAATGGCTACCAGCTCTCCTGTTCTATGGCTTGGGTCTATCCGGGTGAATGCTGTTTGGCTTCCATCAGTTGATGAACTCATGTAGGAAAGATTATGACCAACACAGTGGCTCCTAGTAGACTGCTGCAGCTCTCAACACACTGGAATGGCTCTGCTACTGGTGGAACACCACCAAATGATAAGCCAGATAACACCTAAGGGTTCTGAGAAGAGCAAACATGCAGTGCAAAACAGAGCAAATTTTCAGAAGCAAAATAGGCAACTCAGTTTTAGAGTAAGACTATCCCTTCCACATTAACCACAATGAAAAATGTTCTTCATGATAGACTCTGTCTCATTCCAGATTTGTACATAACTGATGGGAATTAAAAAATGAAAGTCTCCCTAAAGGATATCTATGAAGTGGTCTGCAAGTCCAGAAAGTAAGACATTCTTTCCAGCTGCATGTTTTATGGAAGATTTTTGGAGAGAAGAGAATTTGAGTTGGGCTAATGAAGGGCAGGGCAAAATTTAAATGAGATAAGTAGGATGGGAAACACCATGAGCAGATGCGCGGGGATTAGGAGATTTGACAGAACATGCAGTAAACAACAGTTCAATTTGACTGGCTTGTAGGGTGCGTGGGAGAGTGGGATATAAGACAAAGAAGCCAGGTCAGGGTCTCATTACCCAGGGGCAGTTTAGGTCTGAAGTTTACACCTGCCCATGAGCCAACCGAAGTTTCCCAATATGCCATGGTAAGATCTTACGCTTCAGAAAAATTCTTCTGCCAGCAGCAATATTATTATCACTGATGAGTCCACAAAGGGTCTGAAGGAACAACAGGAAACCAGTTTTATATCTACTCTGACAGTTTAAAAAGTCGCTGCCATTATGCATGGATTTTTGAAATCCGTTTTTTGTTGATTGCCCCGGCTATGCTGGTTATGTACCTAAGAAACTACAGAGAAATACGAAACTCAATGGAGACAGTAAATTACTTGAACCTGAAACCCAATGAAATTTCATCTATACCCATGTACCAGTGCCTCTTTTTGGTTCCATTTACCAGGAAGATGAACAACAATAATTTCAGGCAATTAATTCAGATCTGTGGCAAGGCCACAAGAGTTTTGCTGAACATGAGAATACAGTTACAGCATAAGGGATAAAAAAAAAAAATGTCATCTGCCATGCTGCAAGCTCAGAACTGGTCCCCTCTCCCCTCAGTTTCTGAAGCTAGTCTTTCAGAAATCGCCCCAGCCACCGGAAATCCATCCACAGCTTCATCGACACTTTAGCAAGTTGGACTCTGATATCAGGGTAGTAGTGTCATTAGACCCTCTCACTTCCGAAGGATCCATGGTATAAACTTTCAGAGCCGGCAACATAATCCTTCTCATCAAATATTTGGGCGACAGGTGGAAAATTGTTCTGCCAGCTGAAGAAGACAAAATCCATTCCTTCTGGCAATTTTCTGCAATGAAAACCCCAGAAATGAATGTGCAATAACTTGTGGAAATAAATTTCAAATATTATCACACAAAAGCAGTGTGCTCAAAATCTCTAACTGTAAACTAACTCCTGCTTATCTGAATTTTAAAATGTTGATTTCTCTTTGTGTTTGAACTGCCACTAAGGAAACAGAAAGATATATTTTCAGACATAAAAGGCCAGCGGAATGCTAAATGCAAACAAAGCAAAGGAATGCTGAAAGCTTTACTTGGATAGTAGCATCTCTCAGGTCAAGAGGCAATGACCAAAAAACCATTTTCTACCATTACCTCATTCCTAGCCACCGTGAGATTATTCCATTCGATTAGAATGCTGTACACAGGCCAGCCTGGAAATGTACACTGGGCTTTGCTTCTTCTTGGTTGGTTGCGGCGACTACCATCTGCTCTCTGATGCAGAGATGGGGCCCTCTGGCATTCCCGATGAAGGTTCTTTTAAAGGTTTCTCTCAAACGCCCTCATTTGCTCATTCCCTAACTGTGTAAGAGCCTGGCAGACGGGCGCGTGATGGCACGAGGAGGGGAAAAGGGTGGGCAGCAAGTTGACGATAGGGGCCCGTGTGTCAGCCATCTAAGTGTGCCGTCTTACCCAGGAACTCCTCGGCTCTTTCTGGCAGGGGACTTCCACAGGTCAGAGTTCTGGGTGGCTCATAGGCAGGCTGGACCCAGCTGATGGACAGGTGGGACTAAGAGTTCTACCACTGAAATGCCATGTTGAATAACTTAATTAAATCCACTTTCTCTCATCTGGAGGCTTTCCCCTCCTTTCACCGGCAGTTCTCTTATGTGGCTTATGTTTTATAATGATACCCAATTCATTCCCATTTACTTAGTTGAACATTTAAAAAATCTATTGGCAAAGTACATTTTTGCAATAGTTTAAAAATGTTCAGCAAACAAATGATGTAAATAACATCATTTAAGTTTAAGGCATTATCCAGTTTTACAAAGCAAACTCTTTTCACAAATTCCAAAACAACCCATGTGCTACATAAATAACCATTAAACCCATGCTCCTCGTTCATTTGGCAACTGTTTCTTTGGTGGACCTTCTCTGTGCCAGGCAGTGTGCAAGGAGCTGGGAATATTCAGGCATCCAAGGAGGTAAAATCCCTGCCCCTCAAGTAGCTGACATTCTTGGAGGGATTGGGGTGTGGGGGGTGGATAAAGAACACACACATTTTTTTTTAAGGTAAAATATATAGCATGTTAGGTGGTAATAATTGCAGAGAAAAATAAAGCAGAAAAGAAGAATGAGGAATGTTAGGTAAGGAGAATTCACACATAGGATAGTGTGGCTAAGAAGGGCAAGGGAGTATACCCCAAATAACTGAAAGTCGGGACTTGGAAAGATATTTGAACCCCAATTCTCAAATATTCACAATAGTCAAAAGTTGAAAGTCCTCACCCTGAGTGAGCCACCATGAGAAGAAAACTAAAATAACTTCTTTTCCAGTGTTTCTCTTCAAGCATCATCAACATACGCACGGATAAACAAAATGTGGTATCCCCAAACAGTGGAATATTATTCAGCCATAAAAATATTATTCAGTGGAATAAAAATGCAGCCCTGATACATGTTACGATATGGACCCCGATGTCATCATGTGGAACAAAATAAGTCAGACACAAAAGGACAAATATTACATGATTCCACTTATGAAATGCCTACAACGTGCAAATTCATGGAGGTAAATAACAGGTTACCAGGAGCAGGGGGCAGGGAGTCACTGCTTAATGGGTACAGAGCATCTGTTTGGAGAGATGAAGTTTCGACACTTGATGGTGATGGTGACATAATGTTGTGAATAATTAATATCACTGAATTGTACATATGAAAGTGGTTAAAATGGGGAATTTGGGGTTGTATATATGTTACCACAATAAAAAACTTTTAAAAGGGCCAGGGAAGGTAAAGGACGAAGGTGGTGAGGAAGCAATTCATGTGGCTATTTAGGGAAGGACATCTCAAGCCTAGAAAGGGGAAAGGGCACAGGCCCTGGGGCATAGAGACAAGCCTGCCAACCTGAGGGACCACAGGAAGCAAGTGTGACGCTGAGTGTGTACGGGGTGGGAAGACGGGGAGGTGCAGAGAGGAGGAGGAGATGAGACTAAAAGCGGGGAGAGGAGACAGTACCCAGGTAAGGCCTTTAAGCCATTGGTCTTTGAGTTGGAGTCTCAGTGAGATGATGAACCTTTGGAGGTTCTAGATGGAGGAGCTCACGCTCTCACCTTCTGCCCATCTGCTCAGAGGTCACCTTTGCCCTGAGGCCTACCTTGGCCACCCCATTCAACACTGCAACCTATGCCCTCCTCCACTCCACTCCTGATTCTTCACATCCTGGTCTACTTTTAAAACAGCATTTTTCACCTAACCTTCTATAGCTCTCTCTTATTTATAATGCTTTTTCTTTTCTTGTCTCCCCGACTGGAATGTCAGATATACAAAGGCAGATACTTGCATGGGGTTGCTCACTGAGGAATCCTGGCACCTAGGTGAGACCCTGGCTCTCTGGCACGTCTTAGGTGCTCAGTAGGCATGCGGCATGAATTGTTCGTAACGAGGTATTAAAGCAGTTTTTTGAAGTGCCAAGAACTATTTCAACACAGCTCTAGGAAGCTTCTATATTTTGAATGCCAAAGGGAAATTTTGGAGAGGGGCATCCTGAAAAGAAAGAGCTGTTCTTTATCGCCCAGGTTTGAGAGGTAGGAGAAGAGAAGGGGTAGAATGAGGTTGAAAGTCCTCACCATGAGTGAGCCATCTTGAGAAGGAATCCGAATTCTCTTCAAGATTTCAACTCCCTCCAAATTTCAAGAAATTGCTCTTGGTCAGATTATAAATATCTTCCCTCAGAATT
>JAQZBX010086575.1:0-12978 GCA_029593785.1 Cabassous unicinctus | reverse complement strand
GGCAATGGTGAATAATGTTGCTATGAACATCAGTGTGCAGATGTCTGTTCGTGTCACTGCTCTCATTTCTTCTGGGTATATACCCAGTAGTGGTATTGCAGGGTCACGTGGCAAGTCTATATTCAACTTCTTTAGGAACTGCCAAACAGTCCTCCATAGTGGTTGTACCATTTTGCATTCCCACCAACAGTGAAGAAGTCAAACTGGTTTTCTAAGGAAAGATGCCCAAAGAAGGCTGGAGGCGAGGTCTGTGTGCAGCAAGATGGGTTTGAGGATGAGTGTAATAGAGGCAGTCTGAGCATGGCCTGCCCCCTTTCCCAGGGACCCACAAAGAGACTCTATGCTCAGAACCATGCTAACCTGGCTCCTAGGTCCGGATGAGAAAGGCTGGCTGACTCTCTTCGTAGGGCACCTTGAGGTCAAACTTGCCTGCTAGGTGATAGTGGCCTGTGGCACATTCCTTCCCCATTTGTCCTGAGCAGATGTAAACATATACTGGAGACCACTTAGCTAAAGTATGGATGGCTATGGCACTGGGCTCAGCCCCACTGCTATATCAATTCCTGGCCTGGAAAGAGTGGCACCCCTCCACCCTGGCACAAGACAGGTGCTGCGAGCAGACCTGCCCCCTGCACTGGCTGCAGATGGAGACCCACAGGCCGTGGAGGACTGACACCCACTAGCGAAGCTGACCTTGCTCTGCCTCTTCTCTGTGTGAGTAGATGTTGTCCCATCCAGTTGGCTGCCCTCAATGGAGTTTCCTTCAGACCTCTGGGGTCCCACCAGCCCCACAGCCCATGTCTCCAGCATCATTCCAGCCTCCCTGGTGGCCTCATGTCACCTGAGAATTCTCTACATCCTGAGCCACCCCTGGGCTTCATCTCCTTCTTGACTTTCTACTCCACCTGACTTTCTAATTCCATCAAACCTGAGAGAAGACATATCTTTCCTGAGTGCCTTAGATCCAGGAAACTTTTTCCCAGTTGGGAAAACTGAGCACTAAACAGGAGCATGTTTGGCCACTTCTGCTCCATTCCCCCTGGTCTTCTCTCCCTCTTTAACACTTGTCTGTGTGACAGCTTGCCCTCTCTATCTTAGCAGCTGGCAGGGTCAATTGTTTTTAAAAAATGGAAACTTGTCCAGTGTTCCCTGAATGTAGGAAAATTCTTGTTGTCCATCCATTTGGCATTCTGCTGACATCTTTTTGGACACTGATTCTTTTAAAATCCTGAGTATATTTTACATTTGTAAATTCTTCAAAGCAATTTGAATGCAGCGAGCATGCTGTGATCCCTTCCTTCTGCTTTTTGGGAAATGACAGCGCCAGGCCTGAGACACAGAGATCCAGTGTGGACCAGAAAGTGAGAGCACCCTGGGGTGGACATTTGGGTTTGGAGCTGCTAACCAAGGAGGGCATGAGACTGGAAGCTGGCCAATCAGAGAGAATACCCCCTCCCCCAGGCACTGCAATCTGTCCTGGGGTGGGCATGACCCAGGCAGGGCCAGTCAGAGTTCTTTTGAGGAGACCTCTTAGGAGAGGAAGAACGCCTGACTCCCATGGATTGACATAGTCCTGAAGTCCAGATGGTGGACTTGCCATTGGATGAGCCAATACATTCTCCTCTCTTTCCCTTACATTGGAATAAAGCATCTGCTATTTGTATCTTTTTTTTTTTTTTTTGGCGGCTGAGAGCGCTTTAATGGGTTGCGAGGCGGTGGGGCGTGGGGAGAGACGGTGGCCGCAGACGCGGGTTCGAGTCTCTGGCCCTCCACGCAGTCCACCCAGGCAGGGCAAGGGTCCGGGGAGCGAGGGGACCTGGTTGGGGACGTGGCGCAGACCTAACCCGGAGTGAGGGGTGGAGGTGGGGTCCCGGGAACGGTGAGTTCCGCCCCGAAGGGCATTTTGCCGTTTTCACCGTTTCTGGTAAACAAGTGACTGAGAGAACGCCTTGGCAGCCTGGGAACTGTGGCCGGGGCTGCACCAGGCGCAGATCTGCGTCACGGAGGGAGGAAAGCCCCTTCCCGGAACGCGGGCTGCCTCCACCCAGGATGCACCCATGACGACGCGGTTTTAACTAATACTGTGCCTTTATATAGAAATAAAACGTCTTCATATAATGACAAGGCATTATATTCTCCCAATAACTATCTGTCTGAGTTTGCCTGGGCTCTATGACAAGCACCGTACAATGGATTGACTCAAACAATGGGAATTTGTTGTCTCATGGTTTTCGGGCTAGAAGTTCAATATCAAGGTTTCAACAAGCTCTGTAGCTTTCTGGTGCTGACTGGCTGTAATCCTAGGGGTTCGTGGACATGGTATCTCCTTTTGGCTTCTACTTCTCCTGCTCATTTACCTGTCTCTGGGTAGATTTTTCTCCCAATAAGGACTTCAGCCACATGGATTAAGGTTCACCCTGAATCAATTGGACCTCATCTAAGTATGATCTTCGAAGATGCTATTCACAAATGAGTCCACACCTTAACTGATAATAATGCTTTCAGGAATGCAGATTAAGATCTGAACAGGCATGGAACCATCTTGCCCAAATCCACACAGCTGACAGTGGTAGAGCTGGAATGAGAACCCAGGCATCTGGGCTCCCAAGTCTGGGCTTCTGATAGCCACCCTATATGCCATATGGCAAAGGGGCAGAGAAGCAAGAGTTGCCCTTAGGAACAGAGCTCACAGATCCTGTTTGAAGGCATTACTTTATTGATTCTTCTACCTTCTACGGTGACCTCAGACCCTGCTGAACATACAGGGTCTTCAATCAACAACTGCAAACCGTGTGCATGCCCAGCTCAGTCCTGGGTGGGAGACTGGCCCTCGTGATGGAGGATCTGTTCAGGGGTGGTGGAATCCAGAGTGAGGGTTGGATTCCACAGATGCTCCTCGCTACACAAGGGGTGATGACCACTTCTGAGAGGCTGTATGGCTGACATTCTTGGGGTGCTCTAGAGCTCCATTCTGATGAGGAGAATGTCTAGAGAGTAAGAGACTGTGGGGGGGAGGGAGGGCTTTGTGGAGACCCCAAGTGGGATGTCAAAATGAGAAGACAAGAAAGGGCTGCTCCACTGAGGATGTGGTAAGAACTAAGTTATGGAGGTGGAGACTTGAGCCCCTGGGCTCAGCCCAACTCTGGCCCTGGTCTTCTTGGGGTCCCTCTGTCACTGCCTTCCATTATCCAGAGTGATAAAATGAATTGTCTTAGTATGATTTTTTTTCCTTCAAAAGCAGAAAAATAATTTATTCCAAAAGATGGCAGAAATAAGAAATTTATCCTGAAAATATAGTCTGGTGTAATTCTATCATGGGGACAGATCTTCCCTCCGAACGTGCTGTCATTACTGACCACCCCACTGGAGCTTAGTTGTCTTGCAGCAGTTTCTGGGCTGGTCATGAGTCACTGATTCTCATGGTGTGAACAGGCAGGAGCCATCTTCAAAGAGGAGGATGGGTGTTGTCTTTCCCGTGATATTCTCTTTCAGCACGTGAGCGCCAGTTTCACAAGTGTTCAGGGACCTCGTGGAGAAGGCATGGAGGCTCCCTGGGGATGGGGGGAGAGGGGAGAAGCACAGGACAGTGTTCTAGCCACCTGATTCTCTAACATTTCCTAACCACCATCTCTGCACATTTCATTTCCAGAGAAGGAGCTCAGAAAAGTCACTAGGTTTCTCTGAGGTCTTGGTGTTTGCATTTGTAGAATGGTGCTAATAATAGCACTGGCCTGAGGGGGCTTGTAAAGACTCAGTGAGAAAATGTCACTGGGCACGTGGTAAGGCAGATGCACAGTCTGTGTTAGCCACTGATGATGATAGTGATTGAAAGCAGAAGGAGATTTCCAGATCCTTCTTCAGCTCCCATGGAAGGTCTCATCTTTTTCTTTCCAGCCAAGAACATGCAAACACATGGGAATGGAGTGAGATTTTGCCCACGAATCCTGGAGTTGAAGTGACATGCTTGGAGTCCTGTGCTGCCCTCGTTGCTGCTGGATGCTGGAGACGTTTTGATTTCTCTGTTTGGGTGCCTCCTGTGGTGTCTGGGGAGAACCTTTGTCTGCCCTCCAGCTGTTGTCAGGATTAAAGAGACCAAGGCCTCATGGGTGCTTCTTGCCCTTGACAACATCCTATGAGTACGCGTGGGTAGCCTGTCTTTGAAATGAATGTGCCCAAACAGGCTCTTTCTGTCTTGGTTTCTGCTGAGGTCCCTGAAGCTAGGACAGAATTGTGGGTGCAAGTACCAGGAAGTGCCCAGACCCCCTTGCCTTAGCAAGACACATGGCTTTAAAACTGGTTCTGCCATCATTGGAGGGCACGCCCCTGCAGCCTGTGAGCAGAGGACGCTGCAAGATACTGGGGAGGACGGTGTCTGGGGGAGAGATGTCAGAGTTCCCAAACTCCCTCACATTGCAAGGAAGGGCAATGCTTATTCCTCACCTCAAGCCAAGTGGGGACCCCTGAAGTTTGGGGGAGTGCAAGGGACTGGTGTCTACCAGCTTTATGGTAGAGCTAAAGGTGAAAGATTGTGAGTGGAGAGAGAGAGGTAGTGGGTGGAGCCTTGCATGATTCATACAGGCTGAGAAAAGAGGCAGGAGCTTTCCTTGAGGGCCACTTCTGGGAGGAGAGAGGGGACACTGGCAGGTTTGAGCACCCTGGAGAGTCTTGGGGCTGGGGCAGGAGGAGTGTTGGACCATTGGAGGTGGAAAGACAAATGGTCAACCAGCTGGAGAAGAGATGGCCCAGGCTGACGGCTTGGCAGGGGTCTTCCCAGGATTCCTCTGGAGCCCAGGTCTTAAACCTCAGCCTGGTGCAACAGGCTGAGGGCTTGGCATCCCCACACCTCTCAGCCTATAGACCAGTCACCCCAGCTCCAAGCCTATAGGCCCTTCTCAGAATAATGTTTCTAAGTGCATAAAATAAAATACAGAGGGTGGGGAAGCGGATGTGGCTCAAGCTATTGAGGTCCCGCCTACCACATGGGAGGTCCCAGGTTAGGTTTCCAGTGCCTCCTAAAGGTAATGAGCAACACAGCAAGCTGATGCAACAAGATGACACAACAAAAGACACGAGGAAAACATAATGAGAGACGCAACAAAGCAGGGAGTGAAGGTGGCTCAAGTGATTACACACCTCCCTCCCTCATCAGAGGTCCCGGTTTGGTTCTCGGTGCCTCTTAGAAAAAAAAAGCACAGTAGAAGACCAGCACACAACAAATAGACACAGCAAACACAAAAACGAGGGGGTGGGGAGAAACAAATAAATAAAATAAATCTTTAAAAAAAATACAGAGGGGCACAGAGGGAAGCAATTATTTGGAAATGCAGTTATCAAAATATTTTTAAAAGTACAAATTTGTGATAAAGTTAAATGTGTGCTCCATAAATTACACATGAATTCGTAAGGTCAGATCGGGTGGAACAACTATTGTGATTTGATTTAGTGAAGCATGTAGATGGCATTTTGAGATATCTGCAACATCTGCGGGTTCTATTGGTGGCTTGTTGCCTACATTCACAGTGGAAGGAAATGCTACATATCAGTTAGAAGTTAGTAAAAATATAGGCATCATTGTTTTTCCACCCAAGTTTATGGATCCTCTGATTTCTACCCATGATCTCAGTGGGGATCCGTGGAAGCCAAGTAAAGAAATCCTAGTTTAAAGAGACAGTGAGACAGGGAAAGACAAAAAGTGAAATTCTGTTATAATAAGAATGCATTGAGCCTTGCTTACGTAGAGATCTGGTCAATTCCCTATTGACACTTTTGATCAATGCTTTGATCTCTCAGAAGAAAATCAGCTTTAAAACATCAAGAAGAGAACTCAGCGAGGTGGGTGACTTTTCTAGTTTTAAATAACATTTAAGACTATTTCCATGCACATTGGCAATTATGGGTAGGAATAGCTCTGCTCGATTCAAGACAAGCACTTGAAACCGTGTGTGTGTCAGTGCATGTGTGCGTTTGTATATGTGTATGTCTGTATGTGTGTGCATGTGTGTGTGTATTGGGCAACCTACCATGGGAAGGAGAGGGCTTGGGAGCCCTGCGTCTGGGTGGATGTGGTTTTTCAGTGCTGTTGTCTAAGGGAGCTGGGCAGGAGGGCTCCAGCAGGGGCAGAATCTGCTGTTACAGGCCTTGGTGGGTGTTTGGGGCTCAAAGCTAGAGCGTGTGCTGCCTGAGCAGGGAGCCGGGGACAAAACTCCAGCCACTGGAACACGATTCTGGGGCAGCAGGGCTGTGGCAGGTTAACATTGCCCAATTTCACCTCTCTTCCCAGCGAGGGTAGCCAAGAGCTGTGGTTTATGTGACACCAACAATCTTGTTCCAGCAGAACACAGGGGGCCCTTACAGGTCCTGGCATCTGGGTGCAAGAAAGGCAGGTAAAGGGCACATCTGCCATGATGCAAATGGCCACTCTCAAGTCAACCTGGGGATAAACTAGGCCATGTCCCTGTTAGGGCGAACTGCTGAGGCACTGGGGAGCCTGAATCTGGGATTTCTTCTCCTAGAAATGGGTGCCCAAAGTGGTGCCCAAGGCATCCCGGGGGCTCAATGGAGTGCCTGTGGAACCGAGAGGGCCTGCTCTAGAGATTTCCCTATGGAAACCCTTCCACGCACCAACCACAGGGGGAGGAAAACATGTGCGCTCCCCCTGACTTCCCATGCTCCCTTGTCCTGTCTTGCTCCAAGAGGAGATCACCATGCCGACGATGCCATAAATTGTATTAGTATGACTTTTTAACTTCTAAAGGGTTTAATGGTGGTTGTGGAAACACAGCCATGGGGCGAGGCTCTCAGATTCCAACACCCTCCCCTCCACCCCCACATCCTCAACCCTGATCAGGATTAAATTCCCTTTTAAGTTACACCCCTTGTTTCCTCTCCCTCAAGACTTCTCTCTCTCAAGTATTTCTAAACCTGCTCGAAGGCAGGCTCCACACCTTCTTGTCCTATTGCAAAAACTGGAAATTATCAGAAGAGGCTCCCTTGGTCATGTTCTTCTGCTGGAGCTGGGGGAGGGTGAGGAAATGGTCAGGTTCTGTGTAACGTGGCTGTGGTCGTGGTGGAGAGCAGAAGCAGGGAGGAGGCGGTGCAGGGGGATGGGGTGAGGGGCGAGGGAAATAGTTATTAACTGACCACTGGGGCTGGACACAGCAGGATGCTCACTCAGCTACAACTCATGGTCAACTTTTCAAGGAAATCTTGTGTGGCCAATACATACGTTGCAAAAACAGGATTCCCAAAGGGAAAACAAGGTTGGGGATAGAGAACTTCAGATTGATAAACAATACCAGAATTATTTTTAGTAGCAGGAGTTCAGCCCATGGGGTCCATCCAGGCAGGGGCAACCTGAGTTAATGCCCTTAATGGCAGTGAAGGATGGGAGATGGTCTTGTCTTTGGCTCAGAGGGTTCCTGGTGGGATCCAGCCCCTCTGTCCACAGTGCTAACCCCACATTGAAACATCTTCTGCTGGCTGTCCTCCTAACCCTGACACCCTTCTTCCTGCCTGCTTGTGCTTCTTGGGATCCCAAAGAAGCTCTTGCTCCTTGTCTCAGCATCTTTTCTGGGAGAACCCAGGCTAAGGTATTTTTCCTTCAGTAATTTCATAACGAGAGTTTTATTATTTAATTAGTGTTTTATTTTCATAGTGAGATGCTGCCTCCATAAGTAGAGCAAACACTTGACTCAGTACTCTGGATGTCAAACACGTGACTACTTAGAATATATGAATCTAAAAGAATCTAATGAATTTTATTCATTTTATTTTTCCAATATGAATCCTCAGAAATAAAGTCCAAAAGAGTAGAATGCATTCTTTCCCTTCTCTTCCATTCCCTTCCCTTCCCCTCTCTTCTCTTTCTTTCTTTCTCTTTTCTTGTCCTTCCCCTTCTCCTCTCTTCTACCCCACCTTCTCCACCCCTCCTGCTCTTTCTTCTCCTTACTTTTGGCTATGGAGCTGTTTTCTAAAGTTTCCTTCGGATTGATTCCAGTTCAGAACCCACGGGGATTCATTTGTGTTTGGCTGGAGACTAAGAATATGGGTTCATTTCTTGAGGTCTCTTATAGACCCATAAATCTTTATTTTGTTTTAAAATAAGAAATTTCATGGGTCACCTTTGAAATGAGCATGCCAGTCCAAGAATCCAAGGAACTCACTGCTGACCTGAAATCCCCATCCTTTCCGATAAAGATAGAGGTTCAACGGTTGAAGACAGTGTCTGCTGGGGCTGGAAGTATGGTGGGTCCCTCACAGTCACAGCCCCACTTTCTGACTAATCAAGGTTCTTACCAGCAGTTCAACTTAAATGGGGAAATCTTTCTTGATTGAGAAACTGGAAAACATGATGTGGGAAAACAGCATTTCACTTCCACTGTACGCATGTACTTATTTGTATATATCTCATACAAACAAAACAATTTTGCTGTATACTTGGGAGTTACATTTAATTTGACACCATGGCAAACGATGAGGGTTCCTTTCACAGTTTGAGGTCTTTCGATTTCTAGTCAAATTTTGAAAGATTCCCTTTTCGTTCAAGGTTAATTCATGTACAAGGTAATGGTATCAGAATGGGGACTATTGGCAAAACTGCATTTGAATTGTCACGGCCTGATTTTGGTTTGCATTTAATTTTCTCTATCAGATATTTTTTGCTTGTGGCATTTTGCCACCTCCTTTTGAGATTTGGCTCAACTTGGACAAAAGCAGAGCAAAACAAAACAAAACTCCAAAAAATGTTGCACCATTTAAACGGAAGTTGAATTTGAGAGACTGTTCATGTAATACATTATTTCAACAACATTTGAGTTCACACCATGTACCAGGCTCTGGGGACACAGAGGATACAGTCACAAAAGCTACAAATGGGGAAATAAAATGTTTGTACTGGCTTCTTGGGAAAGAGTTATGCTTTAAATATAAATAAATAAAAAATCTGAAACACCATCTATCTTTTATACATTTTTGCATTTAATTTAATATAATGTTGGAACTTTTGTTTCCTTTCTAAGACTAACACTTTTCAAACAAAAGCTGAAAAGTTGTGTCAAATGTTTGGTTAAATATCATAAGACACATGAAGGGGCCCATCATTTATCCTCAGATCTCTTATTTGGGAAACTTTGGTATCCCCTGAGCAAGGCTGAGACCAAAGAAGTAAGTAAAAGATGTCTCTGAGCTACCGGCATAGGTGCCTCAATTTCATGAACTGACATATTTTCTTCTTGCAGAGCCCGTTAGACTGGCTCTCAGATCCTACTGACTTTTGCTTTACACACAGTTGTTACAGACCCAATGGCCCAAAACAGACTCCTATACCACTTAACATATAAAGGGGATCATTCGATGGAGGCACACCACATTCAGCGGCAAAAATGACGGATCTGAAAATAAGAGTGAAGACAAAGAAATGCAAAAAACACTGCAAAAAAAAAAATAGTAAAAGGTAGAACAATCTGGGGCAGGTTGCATTGCCATTGTCCTGGCTCCTTCTAGAGATGGAAGTACATGTGTCTATGGATTCGGGTGTGTCTGAAATTGGGGAGGGTGGCCCTGAGCTGGGAACAAGGAGGACCCAGGCAAGAGCAGAGGCTGAACTTGGAGACCAGCCAGAAATAGACAGGTCTGGACAACAGGGCTGACCTCCATAGTGAGAGCTTAGAAACCAAATATGGCTAAACCGAGATTTGATGTTCAGTAGAGCTACAGCTGGGGCAGAAATCAGGAGAAACCAAATGCCAAATGGAGCAACAGGCTCCAGGGAAGTCTCAGTTAGAACTCTGGAAGCCTGAGAGCTCCCCAGCTGGCTTCCCTGCTCATTCCAAGGGCTGAACTTGACTTCTCTGGTACTGAGTCTTAGAGGCACCAGTATCTCGGACAAAAGTTTCACCCAAGTGGATATATATATATATATTTATGAGAAGTTTTATAAAGTTTCCCAGAGGACTGAACAAGATACTAACAGATAGATTCTGAACCCAGCTGAAGCTTAATGGATGGACGGATGGAATAAATATACAGCTGATCACTACCTTAAATTCATGATGGAACTCAGTTATAAATACCTAACTAATTAGCAAGTTATAATGGGGGGAACCAAGAAACTTCAAGATGGCATCAGAGTTTATCTGGTGAGTCCTCCCTCTTTCAACTTTCCCCATGTCCTCCACGGAGCAACTTGATTTTGTGTCCCACAGAAACTCCCTTGTAGTGTCTGCTTGGTTCCCTTCTCCTTGAGAGATTTCTGTGTTCCAGGGTTTTTCTTTCCTTGTATTGCTAGTGCTTTTCCTTTCACCTCAAAACCTTCTGTCCTCTGCCCCATTCCCTCAGTAATTTCTAGAAACTAACTGCTTTGTGAGCCAAGTAAACCAAAGGTAGGTTGGGCAATGGAATGGTTCCAATATGGTGGAAAGAGCCCAATAGATCTTAGTCTTAATTTTGGCTTTTCCGTTTACTAGTTATGGAACCTTGGGTGAGAAATTTAACCTCCCCCAGCCTCCGCCTCCTAATCTGTAATGTGGGAGATAATAGTGGTTACTTCTGGTGGGTTGTGTGAGGATTTAGGTTATCTGGTACCTAGTCGGAATTCAGAGTAAATGGAGTAAATTCCATTTTCATCCATTACATTCATTATTCTTGTCATTTTGTCAGGGGTGGTGACCTCCTGCTTTAACCAACAAAAGAGATTCTAATGGTGGAAATGTCTGGTGGAGTGAGAAGCCAAGGGGAGAGCTTGGGGGCCAGAATAACTGCTGGTTCCCCTCACATCACAGCTCACAGGCAACTCACTTTCTGGGTTACATGCAGGGCTGGCCTTCAATGCCAAAACATGTGGAGTGTGTCTCAGGCAAAATCAGCCTGGACAGTGGTGAAGATTCATCACTGCATGTTAAGTACAAGTGTCATCCGTGCAGCTGTGGTTAACTCTGCAACTAATCAGTCAAGGAGAGAACATTTGAGTACCTGGTGCATACCAGGGCTTCCAGGACTGGTTTATCAAAGTTGGATGTGGTACAAATACTATTAAAAAGGGGGAAAAAATCTTTGTTCCTTTCTATTGTTGACTTAAATTATTTTATTATAATTGATTTAAATCTGTACAAACCTCAAAGTAGATGTAAATCTCTGACACTTACAGGTCTTAGACAAATATAAAACCAACCCAAAATTTATACATTAAATAGAAATAAACCCAGTACAATTTAAATTCACAGCATTCATTTGCTGTGATGGGTATGTTTTGCTGGAATTCAATTGTCCCTGAGTTCATGTGAGTTCCCGCAGCCAGCTACGGCATCTTTGGGATTTCTCAGTATCAGCCCATCACGGGTAGATTAATTTCGCCTTCACTGTTTTCTTGACCTCCAGTCATCATTAAAGTCAAGCTTCTTTTACCAAAGTAAGTAAGCCTGGGACACCATGGGCCATGAGAAGTGAAGCTCAGCATTCCAGATATGTACAACCCAGTTGAAAACAAAATATTAACTCCTCCCAAAGAACTCACGGGATCCCTGTTTGAGAAACATTGCTGGAGGCCAGGGATTCCCAAACACTGCTTCACATTGGAATCATGCAGGGACCTTTAAAAATCCTGAGGCCCAGGTCACACCCAGGTCAATCAATCAGAATCTCTAGGAGTAAGACCCAGGCTGCAGCCTTTAAAAAACTTCGTCGATGGTTCTGATGTGCAGCTAAGTTGAAAACCGCTGACCTGGAGTCTCTCTGCTCAGAGTGGGATCCCTGGATCAGCAGACTCGGCATCACCTAGGAGCCTGTTAGAAATGCAGAATCTCAGGCCTCATCCCAGACTCACTGAATCAGAATCTGCATTTTGAAAAATATAATGAACTTTATTTTTAGAGAAATTTTAGATTACTTAAAAGTTACATAGAAAGCATAGGAGATTCCCATATAAGCCACCCCCATCCCTCCCACATTTCCCCCTATTAATAACATCTTACATTAGGGTGGTCCATTTCTTAGAATTGATGAACCAATATTGAAGCATTGCTACTAGCCAAGTCTATAGTTAACATTATGGTTTACACTTTTCACTATACAGTTTTATGGATTTTGATGAAATATATAGTCCTGTATCCAACATTGCAATATCATACAGAACAATTCCAATGCCCTAAAAATGCCATAGGTTCCACCTATTCTTCTCTCCTTCTCCCCTAAGAACCTCTGTTAACCAATGTTGCAAGTTCTTTTGTTACTATTATAATAATAAGTCAAATTTGGTCTGTGGTTGAATCTGCATTTTTAACAGAATCTTTGGTTGATAGGTAGACACAATGAACACTGATGTGGAGAAAAAGGGATAATGAACTGGTGCTGAGCTGGAGCTCCTACCTTCTCTGGATAGTCAATTGTTAAAAGTTTCAGGAATATTGCATACCTCTTGACATTGAATCAGCCTGGTGGAAGAATTTACACCAGAGATACAGGCAAACACTACAAATCAGGGCTTTTTTCCCTCTCTATGGTGTTGAACATCTACCAGCATACAACCAGCAATGACCATTTTTTGAAAATCTCATTGTATGTTAGGAAGCTCTGCATTTAAGAAAAAGGAAATGGAGGAAGTTGAGGAGGAGGGAGCTGGGGAGGGGAGAGGCAGCCATTTGCATTTCTAGAATAGTCTTCATCTCCCAAGGCAATTTCTGTCCATTATCCCATTTATCCCTTCCATTTCCTCTAGAAGAAGGAAGGGTAGATGATAGATGGGCAAATTGTTATGAATTAGGAGAAAATCATGAAAAAGTGAAAAAGATATTTTAGAAAAACTGTCTTCATTATGATAGGTTGGTTCTGGAAGAGATTGTTTCTCACCCTGGCAGATATGAGAATGATTATGCTAGCTCTCCAGCCATTAAGAAGCTTCTAGGGAAGCGGGTGTGGCTCAATCGATAGAGCTCCCGTTTATCATATGGGAGGCCCTGGGTTCACTTCCCGGGGCCTCCTTGTGAG